>JASSUY010045447.1:0-39384 GCA_032466535.1 Forpus xanthops
AGATTGGTCAGGCAGGATTTCCCCTTAGTGAAGCCATGCTGGCTGTCACCAAGCACCTTGTTGTTTTCCATGTGCCTTAGCATGCCTTCCAGGTCAATCTGCTCCAAGAGTTTGACAGTCACAGAGATGAGACTGTCTGGTCTGTAGTTCCCCAGCTCATCCATTTTCCCTTCTTGAAAATGGGGGTTTTATTTCCCTTTTTCCAATCATCTAGAACTTCTCCTGACTGCCATGATTTTTCAGATATGATGGACAATGGCTTAGCAACTTCACCAGCTCCTTCAGGACCCACGGATGGATTTCATCAGGTCCCATGGACTTGTGTAAGTTCAGGCTCTTAACATGATCTCAAACCAGATCCTCTCCTACAGTGGGCCCACAGTCTTAATTCTCAGTGTCCCTGTGTCTGCCTTCCAAGAATTGGGTGGTGTGGTCAGAGCATTTTCCAGTGAAGACTGAGGCAAAGAAGTCATTAAGAACCTCAGCCTTCCCCAAATCCAGGGTAGCCAGTTCTGATAGCTTCTGGAGGGGGCCTACTTTGTCCCTAATCTGTCATTTATTCGCTACATGCCTATACAATCCCTTCGTTTTATCTTTAACATCCCTAGCCAATGCAGATACCTTGGTATCTTTGAATGGTGTTTCACCTTTGTGAAATGTGGATATGGCCCTTCCATTTCCTCTTCCATTTGATACTAACTTGAATGTGCCTACACCATGAGTCGCAATTCCCCTTTGTCTCTGACATTACAATTTGCTGCAGTACAAGACCTGACTTATATGTGTCTGAAGCCAGAGTACAATCTTCTGCCCAGAGTATAATATCTAATATATAATTTATATATAAATATATTACACTTATATATTATATACTATTTTAAAGTTACATATATAGTATTATATTATAGAGTATATAATTAGGTATACCAAGAGGAGTTAAGCACTGTAGGTGGGATCTAAGGTATCATTCCTCTCCAGCCTAATATTTACCTAATCTATTCAATAGGAAATGCTGAAGAGATCATCATACGCATCACATTTTCCCGTGCCCTGGCCCCTCTAGTATGAGTTTCCATACCTGAAATCATCTTCTAGGTTCTGACAGCTATGTTGTGCCTTCTGAAACACAGGTGGGGGATGAGGGGGAGGGAGAGCAGTCTCAATTTTCAGGTAACTGTCCAACCCATTAAGTCATTGTTTAAAAATAAGTGGTAACCACAACCGTATCATTGAAGGAGCATGATCGCAGCTACTGTGCTTTTTGTGGGGCTCACTGAAAGAGATTAAGAGATGTAGAGAGAACATCTTGTATGAGGCTTTACATGACTTATGTGTGAGAAAGGGTTGAGGCACATGGCTTTTCTATCACTTCTGAGGGGAGACAAGCCTGTTCTTTGGGATGCTGGAGAGCTACACAGATAGCATAAATTAGGCACAAATAGACTTTTCTGTTTAAAGGTACAGAAAGAAGTATAATGGATTTCAATCTTAAGTATAAGCAACTACATCACATCTGAGTCTTTTAGTTTCTTCTGTGAAGCTGGGCATCAGTCTCTACAATGCTACAGCTTCACATTGGAAAATCCTGACTCAACCAAACTGAAATGCTCCGGAGGAATTAATTGGTGACCTTGCCTGACAGATCAAAATAAGTCTGGCAGTCAGGTTTCCTACTTCGCCAAGTCCTCAGATCCCCAGCTGCATTCATACAGATTACACAGCTCCCTGGGCTGGGTAAGGTTGCCAGCTCCAAGTCCAGCAACCAGCCAGCTCCCCCATGCTGCCTCCTGCCTTCAGCTTGGCTCTGCAGGCTCTCAAGCATGGCCAGGGCCAGCTGGTTAGCACCAGGCAGACAGGGAACCTGGCACTCCCCACACAGTTTGGCCAGCTGGTGGATTGACAAAATGGATTGCTCCACTTATGAGAAATGCTGGAATGCCGACATCTCCCTCCTGGCCAGAGTGAAACACACTGTGACAGCCTGAAAATCCAGTGAGATGTGGTTCCTTTGGGCAGCATGTACAGGCTGCTCTCTGCCTCAATTTCTTTACTCATGCAGAGGACAGTTGAGGTTTCCAGGTATGGTGTGATGAAGTTACTTCATTTATAATTTTTAAAGGATCTGAAGCCTAAAGCACTAAGGTTTTGTACATTGTTCATCATTCCATTCCAGCTTTCTCGTGATGGGTAAGCTCAGACTAGTTGAATTAAAGGTCAAGATTTAGGCTACCAGCACAGTCAAAGCTCTGTGCTTTGTGTGCTTCTCAGTCCTATCAAATCTCCAGCTTTATATGAACACCTACAGAGAGAATCCTGGCCTAGCCAAGTCAGAGTCATAGCTCAGACTATAGTACTGATTTATATCATGTCAATATAAATATAAATATAAACAAATATAAATGTAAATGTAAATATAATAAAATATATATGAGAAGGATTTCTCATTTCTGTCAAAGCTTCTACCACCAATTCTAATGCTAAATCCTTTATGGTACAAATATTTGAATGTCAACTTCACTCACCTGCTACATGTCTTCAGCATGGCACTGAAGAGTGGTTGAAATGTATATGTTTTCGCTCCTCTTGAACTCTTGCCTTATCATTAGCATCCTTTTGGACAATACTGCTTCTTTGAAAGTGCCATTTAAAGGGGTTTTTTTCAATTATTTATATATGTAACTGATTTGTTTTGAGATTAGGTGATCAGGACTGTATGCCTGAATTGCCCCATATATAACAGCAATGTAAATATTTTCTTTAATTGTGTCCACCCCTTCACTATTGTTCCAGTTAGTGAGTCCTCTTTTAACTGCAGATACTTATCAAATACGAGACAAACCCTGCACTGCCACAACAGCTTACATCTGCATAACCTCCAATAACCTCTGTGCTGTAGACAACGTGAGATTTTCACCACTGAAAGTTGTAAATGTATTTGTTTAGCCAAGCTGCCAAAAGATATATTTCATATTTTAGCTTGGCAAGTCCTTGATCCAATAAGGCTCTCATTACATTTCCACTGTTCTACAAGCACTTCATCTTAAGGCAATCAAAATGGCAAAAACTAGCACATTTTTTAAACCTAAAGACCTCAAGTCAGTGGGTGTTTGGAATACAGATGAAGTGGGATCACACAGGGTTGGCCCTCTCAGGAAAATACCTGATAATTTCCATGTTACATCATCCTTGAATTTCAATCATTTCCTCAATAGTTTCACTGAGAGCACCGCAAGCATTGAACCTTACCATTTTCCTCCACATCAACATGCACACTAGGGAAAAAAAAAAAGAAAAAAGCTTTTCTTTTCTGCTAAAATGTTGGTAAACCTTTTAAAACAATGCATGAAAAATAAAATACTTGCTATAGTCTGCCATACTATTGCAATGACTCAAGTCTGAAAACGGCAATAATTTTTCTGAATGACAGGCTGAGAGGTTGCTTACTTGGTTATCACACAGCAATTTCACAGCTACTGGGTTTCATTATTTCCTTCCTTCCTAGAAAGATTTCCTTCATATGAAAAGACCTTTCCTACTTTAAGTTCTTTTTGTCTGAATTCTTCATTATGCTATTTGTAGTGCTTATTTTTCCCTTGTTAGGCAGAAAGCAGGGTCTCAATGAAAGCACTACATAATCAAGTGTGTCTCAACAAGCTGAACAGACTCCTATAGCAAGCCCCCAGGAAAACTAACTGCAGCCCCTGCCGCTCCTACCAGCTGCTGCTGTGCTTATGCTCTAGATAGGAGACTTGATGATCTCCTCTATAGCCTTACCTTTGAGGGAATGGAGCAGCAGGAAAGTAGGTTTACTCACACTTCACCCTGACCTTTAGGTGAGAAGCCTTCCCTATAGAGTTATATGCTCATAATAGACCCTAATAAATAGACCGAACAGAGTTAAATAAAATCCATTAGCCATGTTGTCTGCAGAGGGCCTTCTTCGGCTCCTGGGGATCCATCTTTTGCAAACTCGCTGCCACTAGAGGGCAAACGTGACCAAGCCATTTAACAGAAGAAATCTTTCCACATTAATATATAATCAGTTTTAATTAAGGTTTGTTGTGTGAGAAGCCTCTTTGTCTAACTGTCCCTTTAGATACGATACAGTAACGGTATATTTTCCCAGGCATAGCAAAATCAGACACATTAAAAATATTCACAGCTGCACCAAAACGCATTGCCACTTCATTGAATCTGTCCCTAAGAATTTTATAAATATGCAAGTCAAACACTCTTCTCCATGAATTAAAAATCTGGTAAACATCTTGATGTGCTTCAAACCAATACAAGTGGAAACAAACCAGATACTTTTCACCTTGTGGAAAAGGATTCTTTTGAAAAATACATTCACAGTAACCAGTCAGAAGGTTTCTAGAAAATTGTTGAGATTCCACTTCAGGAATCTCCTATTAAAGGAGAAGGTGATACAGTGAAACATTCAGACTGACTCCCTCTACAAGGCACCTGCGTGGCTTTCACTTCATTCTGAATGAGTACTTTGGCAGTTCAAGTCTCGTTCAATAGCTCTTTATAACAGCTTCAGGGTCTGTTTCTGGAGACAGTTAAAACATAATATGGGCATTTAGCTATTCAAAGTTAGGATACAGAGGTAGTTTCTCGTGTAACAAAGTGAAATGAAGATAATAAAGAACATACATAATGTGTAGGGAATAACTCAAGATGTAATTTAAAGTACTAGGAGGAAATAATATTTTTTTATAATTTCTTGAAAGACTTGTACAAGATTTTCTCCTAATGAAAAGAGATGATGGGTTTGGAAAGACCATGCAGTTGTACAAGCCTGCAGAACTGCTGTCAAATCTCAGAAGCTGGCTTGTCTGTTCTCCCCTCAATATAAGCAAGGCAAAATTTTTCTTCAAAGAGAGGTCCAGCTTCATAAATACAATGAGAAGCAATTCCACTGGTGTGTCTGGAGTTGCATGTGCCTCCGGTAGCAGGAACTGTGAAACCCCCCATCACCAGAATTTTGTAAAGATTAGCACAGCAACTGCATAAAATATCAAAAGCTACAGGAAATTTTCAGCATTTTCCTTTAGCTCCTCAGAAGGGAAGTTGTCAAAGTAGCTGTCTGCTAAACCTATCATCTCCCTTAGTATAGAAAGAAGGATGTCAACACTACATGTCAAATCCAACCCTGAGATATATTTTTTAATGGGCAGGATCGGACTTAGACAGATCCCAAATCTCTCTGCAATTACCTGCATCTGTAGGAAAGGCACAAAAGGATTTATCTTAAAGAGCTCTCAAACTATTTTCCAGTCTTGCTTCTTGTGACAGAAGCAAAGTAAAAATCTTAGGAAAATATTTTCAAAGGCATTGTTTGAGGAGATTGTAAGTTTCAGCTGTTCCCCTCCCTTCACACCAGGAATAGTTTGGATTGTAATGGTTTGCTCTCAGCTACCGCCTGTCCTGGATGTCTGGTGACCCTTCTCCCATGAGCCTTAGCCTTCTGTCAGCACCAGCCACCATGTCACACAATGGTTTTCAGGAAAGAACATAGAAGTGGGCCAACGGCACCAGAACTATTCATATACTGCTACAGCCTATTACCTTCAGAAAAAGCATCTGAGATGATGCAATGTCAGCTGAAACAGACATCTATCTCTACACTATTCCTTAGGCAGGGCCCTTTCAAACATAGGAAGGGAGGGCACAGAAATACAAACACATTAAGAGACAGCTGGAAACTTTCAAGATGTTTCAGCTCATCAGGTATGCCAGCAATCTCCTGACACAGCTACCAAGAGACATCCCATGGAAGGGGGTACAGACACCACTTCCTGAAGCCAACGTTCACATGGGCACAAAAGGCAAATTAATTCATTCCTGCCACAGCAGGCTATCATATTTTCCCTGCTAGTCTTTCTGCCTGTTCAAAAGCATATTGCACACCAGCAGTAATGCAGCCTGAAGATTAAACCCTGCAACAAGAGCTCTAGCTTCCAGGAGCCCTTTCTGCAGGTAAAGGGAAGTCCTGTCAGCTAGGTGTGAGAATCACCACATTTCATAGCTGGTTTCTCATTTCACGTCCCACTGCCCATGGTCACTTCAGGGCTGTATCCAGCTTTTTTACAAAAACTCTGTGAATGTTCACAGAGGTGGAAAAAAGGAGAACCAAGCCTTTACAGTTAAAGGGATTTCTTTTCCTTGGCAACTAACCTTTATTCTCTCCTGAGTTAGATTCACCAAGCATACAAAAAAATGTGCCTTGGTGGGCCAGGGAAGTTAATCTCTGGACATGTTCTGCAAATGCCCCTATGGATTTATAAGAGGAACACCAAGAACTTGCCCACCATTAAGCCTGCAGTGCACAAGTATTACAGGATAAGACAGCACATTGGCTGCTTAGCACGTTTCATTCCCTTCCTTTCTCTTTCTTTCCATACTTAGACAAGAGAATAAGTAAATAAATAAATTAATGCCATAGCAGGTTATTGTCTGAATCTGTAAGAACAATATTTTCTCCCCTCTAGGGGAATTCTCAGCTGGGTGGGTAAATTTTTGCCATTCTGGAATGGGTTGGCTGCATGCAAGTCATCATAGCCCTTTCTTTTTGTATGTTTCTGGTAGCTTTCTCTGCTGTCATCAGCCAATTTAACTTTTAAGGAATATGTATAAATCCAGTGTATCTTAAAATTTCAGAAGGGGAAAAAAAGACTTTGAAGTGTCACATGTATTATGTTTTCAGAGTATGGTGATCCTTAATGGGACAAAAGTATGTCAGACATGTAGCACCACTGAATTCTGCTTCTCAACTGATGCACATATGTACGGGTCCTGAGCACTCTCCTCAAAGGAAAGAAATGTTTTCTTCATTCTAGAGGAAAGGATGCTCCGGTGCCAAACAAATGGGCAACATTCAAGGAACTGCTCTCCAAGCAGCCTCTCTACAATTGCTTCTGGTTGAAGACAGCACAAGAACTCAGTTTTTCACAAAAGCATTAGGTAGAAAAGCTTTAATTATTAAAAGAGTGTGAATTAAGCAGATACTGTGCTGCACCTACAGTGCCTTGGTGAGAAGGCACTCTGTAAACAGAATTATTATTTCATCAACACAGTAGACTCCTCACTTAATGGCTCACTAACTGGGCCAGAGATGAGATTCGATGTGAAAAAATCAATGACTCAAAGCAAGAGATTCAGCAAATATGAAACACCTAGTGCTTAGCTCTTAGGATTGCATATTGTCTCCTGCGGAAGTGACTCGTATCATGCAGGGAGAAAATAACACTCCTGCTGCTGCGTCCAACTGTATCCATAGGAGATAAGACTGAACTGGCGCTTGCTAGCACTAGACTCCCATACTTTAGGGGTTTTATATTTATTTTTTGGTGTCATCCTTCTGTGCTATAGCTGCTAAATAAATAAGCACTGCTACTTCACATTTCCTAAGTGGTCTTAGTACCTTTTTTTATTTATTTAATTTTTTTTTTTGTAATTCATGACATCAAAGTCAGTATTTCTTAGTAGTGGTAGCCTTATTTTGGTGTCAACCAGATGTATACATCAATCAGTATGACTCTGCTGCACTGCGGAGCAGAAGCACCAAAGGGCATCCTGCAAAATTAAATGGTGAGAATAATGAAGTCCTTCACAATTCCTTTCTGTTCTAACCATTATAACAACTCGAGAGAGCAGATAAGATAATTTCAACATGTCACTATAGGTGCATGACTCTTCTTCAGACAGCTGGCTAGAGGGTAAATGGCAAGAGCAATAAGTATCTATCTCTACTCCCCAGGAGTGAGCATGATTCATGGATGAACAATACCTTATTTTCCTACTCACCAGCATACTGAGGCTTTACTGTGAAATTACTTCTTAAGTTTTCCCCTTCTCTTCAGTGCTAATTTAGGTATATAAAACTCACCACACTGGCTCACTTTTCACTGAAGTGATTTCAGCTTCCCTTCCAGATTCCCGGGGAAAATCTCAGCTTTACATTCATCAGCTTCTAATGCAAAACAACAAATCTTACTCTGCAGAGAAAGGTTCCTGGTGCAGTTGGGAGTAACTGCACAAAGGGGGAGAGGCAAGTTAAATTGCAGAGGAAATCCTTCATTAATAGTGCCAAAGGACTGTACAAAACCTAACTAATTCACTGAAAGAAGGAAGGATTAATATCCCATTTTACAGAGAGGAAAGTGAGATAAGAGAGCAAAACCCCAGGAAAATTAACTACTAGGATCAATGCAGCTTCAGTTCCACATCCATTTTCACAAATGGAGAGACAAATTTGGACAGAATCTCTTCTGTTACTGTGGTAGTTTGTTTATTTGTTGCTCTAGAAGGAACAGCCCAACAAAATTTCTCTCAAGCGATTTTTATCAGAGTATCTTGTCACTTCTCATTTGGATTTTTTTCCTATCAACATGCATTTTGATCAAGACAGTTAACAGTTAACATGACAGAAAACAATTATAAATTACACAGAACTATGTTGAAACCAGACTGCCACCTTTCAAACATTTTTGAAGAAAATCTGTCTTTCTGACATATCTTTCTGGCTGCTTTTTGTCGGGGGGGGGGGGATAATATTGCACAGAAAAACACTGTTGAAAAATGGCAGCTTCCAGTGCTTTCTGCAAAAAAAGCAATAACCTTTTTCTACACGTAATTGAACTAAATTCACCAAGAGCACATAATGGACAGGAATACAAAATGAATCACAGCATTTCTATATGAAACAGCTGTTCCATGAACTGGCCATGATGATTTCTGACTATATGACTGCATCTGTAGTTTGGAAACAATTAGCCAGAAGGAATTATTTATCTTGAGTTGTCACACTTGTTTTATCAGCTCTTCAGGGGGTTTGCGTGTAATCACAGAACTTGCAGAGCTGAAAAACAGGATTTTCTTGCTCTAGTTGGACTAAGAAATAAAATGCAAATCAGTGACAGAGTGTTTAAATAAAATTTGTATGATTCAATTTCATCTACACTTTTCTTCTTTTCCTTGTTAAGACAAAAATATTACATGCTCTCAAAGACTCAGGAGATCTCAAAATATATTTAGTAGTCACACCAGTATACTGGAATCAGGAGAATGCAAATAAATCCCATCCTTCATTGCCTCATATTTTCCACTCCTCTAATTTGCAGTGGTAAATTTGAAATCTGAATAGTCTCATTTTTCAGAAAGCACTGAGCACTCCCCAGTGCCTTTTGCAGCCATGGGACATGCCACTGTGACTTTCAACACCTATGCAAATCTGGGCCGAGTTATCTGCAGTGAGACAACTAATGCAGCTAAGAAAGAGAGTTGCTTTGCCATCTCACAAGGGAATGAAGTCTCTGTAGTGAGCTGCTGGCTCTGTTAAAGGTAACTCAACAACATTGCAATAATGTAAGCAGCCTTAGGAGTAGGCTAAAAGCTATTAGGAGGCTGGTTTTCAGAGCAGATCAGGAGAGGATATATGGCAGTGTCATGCATTCAGGAAATCACGTTCAGGTTTTATAAACCACGAATGCAAATAAGGCCTGGCAAGCTTTATACTGTGAACATATAAATAGATTTAGCATATATAACCCATTGTGTAGCTCATCTGGAGAATTAATACTGCCCAGGAAAAGATATGCAAGTGTAGTAAAAGTTTCTGAGTTGCGTGAGATAAACAGGATGAAGGTCAATCATGTTAATTTTACATTTCTTAAACAAGAAGCAAGACACAAATGTCTCACCTATTCTGTTGATATTAAACATCATTTTCTAGGACATCCTGAGCAATTAGCCAAGTGCAGCATAGATGCACAGACCTTGCTGTTGCTCGCTGTTAAGTTACCTGGCTGCTTGTGTATGGACCACAGCCTCTGGACAGTCGCTTTGAGCACCCAGTTTGGAGCCAATAAGTGTGCTTTTTTCAGCAAACTAGTAAAGTTCAGACATTAACTGCTGAAGTATATATTATAAGGCAATAGCCTTTTCGTTCAGATCTGAATTCAAGCCACCACTCTTCTTTCAAAATTAACTATTTTATTGATAACCTTTTTTCTCCTTTTCTTTCAGAAGCAGCTTTTGAATGTGCAAGGAGACTGGGGATCTGTTTGCACTTTCCCTGTTGAAACATTCACCAGCCTCCTGTGCTGAATCCTGATGGACCAGGTCCTCCACACTGCCAGGCTTGTGTCCTCAAACAGTGCTAGCACCGCTCCTGCTGTCACTTTGCTCCTGCTTCCTGGGCACAAAACCTTCTACAGAGAAGGGGCTCTGGGGCCCATCTGCTATAGGTGCACAGGACAGGCAAAGAGCTGAAAAGCACCTCATCCTGGATGCCAAACACGAATGCTCTGCCTCACAGCTCAGGGGGTAATGAAAACTGAAGACACAAAGGGATTTTGCACTAGATTTCAGAAAAATCCAAGCTGAGCTGACAATCTAAGCACTTCACTGTCAACAAAGGCTGTTTGGGATTTACAAAGTAGCTGTCCCTCCTGAAGAATCTGATTTATTTGTTATGCTTTGAGCAATCTTAATGCATGCCAAGTTTTTATTCACAGCCATGGCATTTTGCATAATACCCCAGTAGAGTATTTGCTTAGGAAGTGGTAGACCTGGATTCCAGGCTTTTCCCTGCTGAGGAGGGCTGAAACTACGGTTTCCACCTCCTGTGAGAAATGCAGGGACTGGGACAGGCAGAGCCTAAGAGGAAGCACAAATCTGGATCCAAGTGGAAGAGACACAGGACACAGTTTCCGCTCCCTGGGATGTTCAAACATCTAACATTAGATGGCATCTGGATTAAAAAACAAATACAAGCCAGAAATAATCAAGGACATAGAGACTGGAACCAAGAATACATCACTCTTGGCCAGGCTCCATAATCACTAGGTTAGATAATGATGCTAGTCCTCTTGGCAGACCTTATCTGCAACGTGCTGATGAAATGATATTATTTCAGTTCTGCAGCAGCTTGAATGCCACAAGACGTGTGTCCCTTATTGCCCTTCCACGGCAGAGCACAGACATGCTTTCTTCTCTTTTATTGAAGCATTTTGGTACAAAGTACCTTACCATCCTCTGGGTCAGAGAGAAGTCATACATAAGTCAGTAACATTAATGTAACTGCAACTGCTTCACTTTTATTATTCATTTTTAAATTATGATGGTACATATCCTTGGAATCCATGGTACTGCCTGCACCTGGAGCAAGAATCCTTCCCATTTAATTTCGAAGATGTTCCATGATTACAGCAGTCATCCACTTAATTGGGGCATCATCCCCCTCTTTCAAGCAATATTTAATTAGGTCACAGAAGAAGGGAAGTAAAATTAAGAATCCTCTACACAGGAATGAATACCCTAAAAGATCTTTAGAATAAATATCCTTGAGGATTTTAGACTGAAGATAATGTGTCAAAGAATAGTATGATGTTGTAATTCATCTGCCCTTGCCTTTATCAACACATCTCATCCTCCCCGCAATGGGGACGAGATTTGCTGGACAGCTGCGTTTCCAGGTTAGCACTTTGCAATCAGGAAGCATGCAAGAGACACTGCATCCTCTCTTGATGAAGCCTTTGGTACAGAGAGCCTTATTCCTACAGCCTGGAGTTAAGTGCCTACAGGATAGGAAGGACATTTCCACCTGGCCTGTTTTAGCGGCTCTGAGCGCAGCAGCTTTCATGATTCCCACCCTTGACCCCTACTGATCCTATGAGGTATCAGGGCACCCAAGACTTAGATACCTCGACCCTAAAAATAAAATGTTTTGTTTCTGGTTACAGAATTAGCTTTCAGTTTTACTCTGTACAATTTCCTACCTAACTGAGCAGTTTCAGCACAGGTGCATTTAAGCCTGTAAAGCATTCAGAATTCATAGGGATGGGGAGAAGTTCCAAAAATTCAAGTATCAGAGGCAATTGGATGGCCTCCCTAGGAGTCTTCTTTGTTAGTTCTCAATATAAGCTACTTGCTCAACAATAGCCATGAGCAGTTGTTGCAAGGGTTAACTACAGTGCAATTTCTCTCAGTGGAAATGCCAAACACTTGTAATAACCAGGATAGTAGCGCAACATTAAAAGTAGGTCACTACAGTTTCCACAATAAACATATCCTTTTTTCAACATTAACCTGCCTTTGACTCCCAGTCCACAAAAGTTAGATCATTTCCAAGGAAATCTGCCACATTGAATGTGCAGATTTTAAAACTTGATATTATGGCTATGCTATTATGGTGTGACATACATTGCTTTGCACAGCAAGATTAGAGATCCATTTCCAAAATTAGGGTCAAATTTATAAGCCCACACATAGTGCATTGTCCCTTATTGTAATAGGATTTTTTCCTTCATATTCTTTCCTGTTTAATGCAAAGTGAAATTCCATTTCATCTTTAGTAAACCTTTCAGCTGAAATATAATTTTGACTAATAAAACCTCCACAAACACAATCACATTTATTATGTATGATTGCAACAGTCAGACCTTGATAATAACACCTGGTATGACTGGCAGCAGCAAGGTAACCATGGACACTGCTCTTAAAAAGAGATAAAAAATTCCACCCCACTAATTTGAAAATACTTCTCTTTTTAAAAGGAAAGTGAAGAAAAAAATATTTACAAGGTCTATTCCCTTATCAGATGCTATGCTTATTATTGGTAATATTAATATTATTATAGTTTTAACTGTGGTGCTTGGAAACACCAGACTGAGGTCAAGACTACTGAGGTCAGAGAGCTGCTTGAATAGAAGTGACAGTCCTTGTCATCAAGGAAAAGAGTCAGGACAAACAAGAGTAGAAAATTACATTTACCTCCATTTTTCAGATAGAAGAAAAGCAGCACAAGATGACAAATTTTTAACAAGTATAAATCAGTACAGCCTCCTGGATTTTGCCATCTTTGAAGTGACTATTTTTCTCTATGTATTAAGCGTAGTAAAGGTCATCAAAAGCATTGGACTAGTCAGTCCTGCACAAGCAAAATTGCATCCATGTCCTCACTAATCTTTTGCATTACTTACAGGTTTTAAATCAGCATATTTTAAATAACAGTTTATATAAAGACTAATCATAAAGCAGACTGTTTTGCTGACATTTTTGTTGTCTACAAAAACCTCTCCAGTTCAGGAATTCCAGCAAATTTCATCCCTTAAAGAGCATCAATTTTATGCGTGCATTTCCCCAGCCAACTTGCTTTCTCCTCTTTTTGAATGGGTGTCACAAACCGGTATTTGGGCTGACCCAACTCAAACCAGATATTGGATTTTTGCTTCAATTATTTTTCTATTGCACCCTGCTTCTGCCCTTTGCCTTTCTCCACACTGACAGCTTTGCCAGAATAAATCTTTGCTGTTCAGCCAGATGAGAAAACAGCCTGCAAACAAGCTTAGCATCCTTTTTTGGTTAGGTATGTCTAGCTCAGACTGCAATGTTCTGACCAGTGTGCCAGGCTGTTTTCATATTTCTTATTCTGTTTTACCCAAAGGTCTCTTTGAACCACTAGGTCATCTACCTGTAAATAAGGCAAAAGTTTGGTAATTATGCTAAAAAATAAAACTTCATGTGGCAGAGTGGACTTAATTTACCTCAAATATGTAAAATATTATCCCCTCTCAGTCCCATATAATCTAACGGAATCTTTCCAAGATTTCCTGGGTAATCTGAATCCAATCAGATTAAAAACGACACAAAAGATATAAAAGGCAATAAACCTGTAGCTCACCGGAGCCCATGGAGTGCTCCCTGACACTTGTTTTGAAATTACTTCTGTTGCAGAGGCGAGTGAGCATTTGAGCTCACTCCTGGAAAGAGACTGAATTATTATCTCTGCTGTGGAGGGAATGTTTTCATTTGTGTTACATTCACTTGGAAGTTCGTCACCTAGCCTGCAGATGGAGAGAGCGGGCTGTGGTTAATGTGCTCGCGGTGTTCCCCACAGAGTTAGGTGCCTGAATTTTCAGCGTTATGGTTCTCACAGATAAAGCAGGACATGACCTAGCAGCATAGTATGTGCATAACTGAACAAGTATTTCCAAAGGCACATTCTAATCTCAGCCATATCATTGGGAATACGGTTTTGAAGGCCTGCATATATTGACTAGAATAGTGTCAGATCAGGAACTTCTTACCTGATAAGAACTTCTGATGCCATGGTATGAAGGAATTCAGAAAACAAAGTTCTTTTCTTCTGCTTAGCGGCTGATATCATCCCACTGTTTTTACAGCACTGAAAGTCTGCTCAGTATCTCTGACACTTCTGTCATTTCTAAAGCCTGTCAGGTGGCTGAGACATGCATTTTTAAAAAAGAACTTAATCTTACTTTCCATTTTCTGATCACTTATAATTTTTAACACAAATATTGATCCAACAAAGCTATCATCAGAATAAAGAGATTTTTGACACAAAATTTAAAAGGATTTACACACTACTCTTTCAAATGATTTTTTTTTAAGAATTAATATATTTGTATATAGGAAGAGAGATAATGAGCTATAAGTATTGGCATATGTATTCTTACCCCAA
Organism: Forpus xanthops; assembly: GCA_032466535.1. Classification (NCBI taxonomy): domain Eukaryota; kingdom Metazoa; phylum Chordata; class Aves; order Psittaciformes; family Psittacidae; genus Forpus; species Forpus xanthops. The sequence goes on from JASSUY010045447.1 coordinate 14,489, forward strand.
GAGCATTCTTAAAGAAAACAATTACTCTGTAAGAAAGAGGAAAAAAAATTAATTCAATGCATTTACAGACAAATCCAGAGATAAGCAGCATGTCCTCCTTTTTGAAGTTTTCCTTATGTTACAGTGGTGACTGCTCTGAACTGAGGGCAGAGACTCCATTGAAGCTAGCAGAAGTTCTCCCACTGGGAGCAGAAATTCCTCCTGCAAATACCAAGATGGTTGTATCTTCACTCAGCCCCTTAGTTTTGTTACCACTAACCACCCCTCAGCATTTTTGACATGACACTGAAATGCTCAGTTAGGGATGTATTCAAAGTCTCATTGACTTAGCTTAATTTGAGTAACTTCCTGAGTGACTTTATAACATTTTTTTTTCCACCTCGCTTCTTTGAACAAAAGAAATTAAAATATTTGTATCTTAGTGATATTAGATACCAATCCATGAGCACTGGTACAGACCTGCCCTGTGCTTAATGAGAGGTACGCACAAGTTCTGTTAAACACAACATGCTATCCAGAATGAGGACATTTTAAACTATTCCCTGAAAAGCAAGGGAGATAATTTTCAAAGCTCTTTAGGCAAGTTTCTCATCCAACCCTCTTCCTAAAGTGATTAATACAAAGTTTTAGTTATCTCATTGTAGATCGAGTGGTCAGCAAAACAAACAAAAAATGGGGAAAAAATTACAAAACAAAAGAATAGTTTCTCAAAAACAGTTGCAGTGCAGAATGAGAAGCACTCTGTATAATTATGCATTTGATAGCACTGCTACAATCCTGTAGAAATAGAATTCTTTTGAATAAGAAAAAGGCAGCAATTCTGCTCAGAATTGAAAACATCAAGCTCATCCCAGGTGCCGTAAACACCTTCTACAAACATGATTTCATAAATACAAGAATTGCGTTAAACTATTCAGTTATAGACCTCACTCTTTATTTCTTGAAAATGTTCCTTTTAAGGAATATTTATTTAGAAAATAATGTTTGTTCATGCAATATTTGCATCTAAAGTGTATTGTTCCATTCTGAGCAAAGTGAGAGATTAAAAAAATCAGCTTCATTATGCCCCATTGCTTCTTGAAACTATTACTGGAGAAAGGATGGGATTTAAATAAGATTTTAACTGATTAGAGAATGGGTTGCAGAAAAACTCTCCCTGAGTTGTATGGAAGGGTCTAGCAGTAACATTAAGGATCCAATCACCAATTCTGTGCACATATATATGCTAAAACATATAAGTAGATTTTGAGCCAACAAAAGTCCAGGATTCAGAGCCCATTCTTCTCTATTTATAAGAGGATTTACCAGTATGAAATTTAAACCCAACCTTTTCCACATCTATATAGCGTATAGACATGGCTCATCCTTTCTGGTTTTAGGACATCAGGTTTGCTGAGATTCACTTTGGTTTTACTGTCACATATACTTTACAGTCCCTATTTCATCTAGTACATCCTCTTTAGAAAGAGGTTTGTGAAGTTCCTCTGGGTACCACTTGCTTCCTTCCATCTCTGTCAAACAAAACACACATCTAAGGATGCTTCCTTCACAATCAGGTCTGCAGCTTTGGACTGTGAAGTGATAAAGGATTTGTATTTTCATCACAGAGTAGTTTTGAAACTTAAACCTTAAATTCACAGTTTTATAGCACTTACCTATACCTTTGAATGAACAGGAGTGGATCAGTGAACGCTAGGGTCTGGCATGGATTTCTCTATGGTCTGAAAATGTCCTTTCTATAGGGAAATGGAAGCACCAGCAGATTGAAGAAGCTGAAAAAGTAGAATGAATAACAGATTCCCAAAACGGGATGGTTTTCACTGTTAGTCAGTTGCAAAGAAAGAACAAAGATGCATTAACCTGATTCAGCAGTTTGGTAGCTGGGTGATACTATGTTTGTTTGCACACAGCGTCCAGATTAGTAATGTGATAAGTGTTATAGAGGTTAACATCTTGCTTCAGTGGCTCAAACCTAATCATCTACTTTCACAATATGTGTAGGCTTCACAAACATGGGAGGGTAACTGAATGTTTGTACTGATTCTTTTACAGTACTATTGCATAGCTTGTGTGCTTTCAATAGTCATTAATACTATTTGCCTAGTCATGTTATAATAAATGATGTCCCTTGCAAATCTTCTCAGGTTGAATAAGAAAAAATTAAATTTCATCACTAAAAAACTGGTACTAAGAAACATCTGGTTAGAAAGAATAGCATTGCCTCCTGCATCTTTTAACAAAATCACTTAGAACTTCACTTTTCTGCTTCTCACTAATTTAAATGGACAAAGGAGGGGAAGGAGAACAAAACAACAGCTTCAAAAGAGGGAAAACTATGGTTTAAATTATTTTTATTGTCTTCAAGGCACTATAATTTTAGTTTAGATAATGTTACTCTACTAAACTTGAAGTTGTGCTAATTTTTCTCTCTCTACATCTGTATTTTTTTTTTTTTTCTCAGGTATAGATCATGCATTTCTCTCATGTTTTGCTTTTTCTTCAAGTTTGATTTTCCTAGGGACAGCTTTGTTCAGCAGCAAGCGGGCAGTCATTTTAGCTTCTTTATTCCCCTTATCCCTCATTCTCAGTCATATTCTGTGTTTTGTGGATATAAAGGGTACACCTAAGGTGAGTTGAGACACTATTCATAAGATCTTTTTGCCCACCCCCACCACAATAACAGTAATCAGAGATAAGATGTCCTTGTTCTTTCCTTGCTATCAGAACATTCAGGATTGACAACTCTATACTGAGTTTCTCAGTTAATCATGCATGTTCTGGTGGAAATTATTACCCTCATTACAAAGCTGTGTATAGATACAACTAAATGCTTATCTTTGCAATAAAGAATGTGCTCTTCTGTAAAATAATTACTCCATTATCAGGTGTGCTTTAAGTATTGTGAAGTTGCTAGTCATTTTTCCTATTCTGTAAGGATTATAAAAAATAACTTGAATTTCCAAAGTACAGGATTTAAGACTATCAATTATTTCCTTCATGGGTGCCTCCCTTTCTAAAGAAAATAATCTCTCCTGAAGAAGGTGTCATTCTCATGACAACAGAGCGCAATATCACACATTCAGTGAGAGTGTTAAACCTAATTCAAAGTCCAAAAATTTGAAGTTCATGGAAAATATCCTATTAACATCAATGAATTGTTCATCAGCTCCACTGAACAAAAGCTTCCCCTCACTTAAGGTCCTGATGATAGCTGTCAGGCCCTTGAAAGTTTTGATATCCTGGTTCTAGTTACATCAGCTCCCAGAGCGAGATTTATACAGATTTTTGCTCATCTTTACTGGTTTGGTATATTGAAGTCCTCCTTCCTTGCTTCAGAATCATGTTTTAGATAGCTTAACTTTTAGATATTTACTTCAGCTGAAATGACAAGCATTATAGGGACCATGCCAGCAGTAATACCCAAACAAAGTTATATCCCTTTTAAGATTCATAGGCTTTTGAAACCAAACTGTCTCCCCCATGCCTTGAAATCCATGTGATGCTAGAACTTGAAAGAAATGACTGTGCATAATTATAATTTCCTGCAAAGGACATTCACTGAAATAACTTACAACTCTGAATTTTAAATGTAGTCAAACTCATTTACTCCTTCGGAAACATCAGGAAGTTTTTTGACTCAATAAATGCTCTTGAGAACTGATGGGCTAAACAAGGCTTCACTGCCAGGTGTCCTTTTATGAAATAAAGCATCACAGGAAGATGTTAAGAAAAAATGAAATGAAGACACTCATGAGCACCAGGTGTAGGCATAAAAGAAATAAATACCCCAGGACAAGAACACAAAACAGGAAATCCAGCAAGGCAAATTACAGGTAGGTAACAGACCATACAAGTATAGCAGATAAAGGAAATAAAAGAACATATGTACATCATCAGGGAAGGTGCCTTACATCCAACTCTACTTCCTTTTTTTTTTTTTTTGCATCCAGAATCATCATTGCAAGGGTTTTTTATTTAGAAATGGGAGCTAAACAGAAATCCCAGCTGAAAGCAGATTGCTCTGGAAAATATCCCATTCCAATTGGGTACTGAATACTTATCCTCCAGAGGAGAAGCAAGACTTCAATGAAGATTTAGTCCCAAACCCACAAACTTCTCTGCTCAAATGTAGCAAACAAAAATAATTCAACCTGCATGAACCAAAGCTGAAATATTTTCTCTGCCTGTGACCAAAAAGAACCATAGTGGCAGACATCCAGCATTTTTCACTAGAGACTGATCTTTCGTTTACTACAATCTATAAGCAATACTGCCACATACTTCCCCCTACAACTCCCACAACCACGCAGTCAGAGATAGGATAAAATAGGTAATGTCAGCTGAATCCCGGAAAGCCAAGCTGTAGGAGAAGCAACAGCTCTAGCATTCACATCCCCCCACCCCATTCCCACTGTACAAAAAAGCCATTCACCTTGCCAGTGCAATGGATTAGCCCATGCTATCACAGTTAGACCACTTCCAGCTCTTGTATTTCCTGATGCTGGGCAGACAGGAAATATAGTAAGTTGGTATGGCAATTTAGTCAGCAGGAAACACTCCTGTGTTGTGGAGCAAGGGGTCTTTCTAGACACACTTGCTATAGCATTTTCTGGATATTCACCATTACTCTGAAGGACACACTGATACTTTGATCCCAGATGAATGCATTTTGTTCCTCCAGCTCATTAATGCCAATCTCTTCTACAATAAATACGCTCAGTAGCTGGTCTTCACTGGCCTCTCCTGGATGATTTATGTCATCAGCTTGCAATAAGTCATGCTGAAGTTTCCCTGCCCTAGATTCACTCCAACATTCTAACTAGTTTGGTGACTTCTTTCCAGTCTTTCAAATCCATTATTCAGCAAGCTGATGCTGATGATGCACTTTCAGGAAGGTTGCTTTCATCTTTCATTTTGTTAAATGCAAATTGGATTTAAAAATGAAGGCGGACACTGCTGTAATCATACTGGCAGGTAAGAGTGTTATTCAGCTGTCAACAGAATTCAGCCTAAATAGATCATGCCACAAGAAAGAAATTGTATCAATGACTTTGCTTCGCTTGTATTTAAATATTACATCAAACCTATATTGTCACAGGGGACAAAAAGTGAGCACAAGTTGCAAACATAGCATTCTTATTCTACATCCTTTCTCTTTCCTCTTTCTCTTACTCCTTGTAAATCCAAGGGAGTTCTTAGGGTGCAAAATTTGTGCATTGTTTGCTGAAAAGATAGCAGGATGATAATAAGTCAGACTGAATCATTGCACAAGGTCCTATTTTATATACTGGTTTAGATAAACTAATTAATTAAAATATTAAGAGCATGCTTTACACACAATTCTCTGAAGTTCCAGACAGCTAAAAGTAAATAAAGATAAAACAGAATATGCGGATATATATTGCTGATACTGATTTGCTGGTCTGTTTATCATTCGTAATAAATAACACGATGGTCTGCTTTTATCAAAGTAGCTATTAATAATAATTGTATTAACCATTTCTGAGCTACATGTGTCCATACTCTTATGTGAAATACAAGCCAGCTGTAGCACTGCCAAAAATATCAATGTGCATTAACCAGATTTTAACAAGTACTTTGATAAGTTCTAGGTCATTAATTGAATAGTTTTATTTTTTCCTATCTTTGCTAACATTTTAATACAAAGGAACAATGCTCAATGTTTTTTCTTATTAATATTATAATATGCTGAGGCTTTCATTAGAGACTGTAGTAGAGAGATGTTTGACTTCCTTTTTTGCAAAAGAGCAATTATTTCCTACAAGGAGGAGGGCAGTACAGCTACAAACTCTCCAAAGACCAGAATAACCCTCTAAAAAGTCTCAGCACAGGATGTAACATTTAGCACAGTCACAGATGGAAAAAGCTTGGGTTTTAATTTAAGTAGCGACATTTTATTAACAAGTGGCAATGCTCTAAGAACATGGGAGTGTTAATCACCTGGCCTGAGGTCTGGCAAGACTTCCCCAAAGCTTTGGATATGGTGTCAGAATCACTCCTGACATTTCTCATTTATTCTGGTCTTCTGTGCAAGCACCAAAGTCTTATTGTCACATTTTGATTGCAGCAAGCAGCTTTCTCACACTCTAAAGTGCTAGAATTTTGCACACTAGCCACTTACTAAAAATGCTGTCAGAAATGGAAATTAACAAGCTGGAGAAATACTTCAAACCCGCAACCCTTCTAGTGAAGAAAAAGTAAAAAGGGATCCCAGCCTCTCATCTTGCCTCTTTCCAAGCCAAGACAGAAAACTCAGGAGGTTTCTGCCCATGCACACCAGGGTCCCTCCATATCTGAAGGGTTTCAGAGGTGGTTGCTGCTCAGCAATTAATTCACCCATTCTTCTGCACAGGCTCCCTGAGAAAACTGAAATCAGGTTTCCTTCATCTACCAGACAGAAGTCAGCATGAAGCTAAGTGCTGCAAATTGATCTTGGACCTGAGTATCTTTACCCCTTCAAAAGCTACAGAAGTATGTCAAAATGTCCCCTCAAGTTCACACATATGTCTACGCTGACAGACTCTCAGGTAAGTTTGAACCCAAGTGTTTTGCAGTTCAAGGATCTCGTTTTTTCAGTTGGAAAACAAGGAGAGAATAGCATTTTGCATATATGCATACTTTTATATATGGGGGAGGTTTTCATTTAAAAGAAATCTTATTTATCTGTACCAATTATAATCTGAATTTCTTTGGGGTTATTTTATTTTTATTTCTTACCAGACCATACAAGAATGAAAGAAAGTGTGCTGTGTACTCTAACTATATATGTATATCTCCTATACTTTCTGCCAGTGAGCACCCCAGTGTTTCAGTGTCACAAGAAAACCCCCCAACATTTCTAAGAATTCCAATATATGTATACTCTGACAAAGGTAAACCTTTTTGTTTTTAAAATATACAAATTCTTCAATACATACTAATGCCAGAGCTCACTCAGCTCACAACTCCTTTGTCAAGGATTTCTTCGTGCATAGACACACCACAGAGTTGGGGACTGACACATTGAGAAATACCTACTTTTGCAACTGAGATGCAGCAGAGCTCTGCTGTGATTTAAACCATGAACCTGCAGCAGAGGGCACTGTGAAAGCACCATATGCTACAGTGCTGTGCTGTGGAAAGGGGAAAAAGGAAAGGGGAAAAAGGACATTCCCTCCACGGGATAAGTGTGCCTCCTTTCCTGATGCTTCTCTCATTTTCCCTCCTGGAAATGTGTCAGTGGTTCCTCCTTTGAGGAAGCATCCAGGAGGCAGGCTGTTTTATCTCACCGTGCTCCTAACAACAAGGCCAGTGGAGCCTTTAGTGAATGGTTGAGTCAATGAAACCTCCTTCCAAGTGAAATCTCTCATGGGCTGGGTCACTACTAGTGTAGAAAGCCCATCACTCCAGCCTCTGCAGCTGGTAGCACTGCTGAGAAGATGGAAGGAGAGCTATAAAACCATGATTCTGGGAATCAGTACACACAAAACCAATGAATAACACATGCTGTACAACCAATAGATATGCCTGGTCTATAAAGTCTACTTGGGACTTTGCTGGCTTAACTTTGAAAAGGTCCCTGGGAGACAATGCCATTACAATACAGGGTTTATAATCAGTCATTTTCATTTGGAAGCTGAAGGCAGTTCTCCCCTGCTCTGCTTTAATATTCCACAATATCAGGTATTCCCAAACACCCTACAAAGAGGTTAAACCTGCAGAGCTGAGATAGTGAATATTTACAGCAGTGCTCATCAACCAGCTTCTCTGAATCTGTCAACAGCTCCTTGCAGGAGGAATCAACCCCGTTTTCTCCATCTGCACAAGTGCTTTAAAGAATAATTTCAGAAAGCAAATGAACCATTGCAGACCCATTAAAAGAATTAAATAATCCATATGTAGCAGTGAAAAGGCACAATAAGGAGCATCTAATGTTATTAGAAAAGTCAGCTATGTGCGGACAATGGCTGGATAACACATGAGAAAAATATTTCTTCACTGTGACTGACCTACAGCAGTCCTCCAGCCAATGGAACCAGATGGTGGGGCTGAGTTTTTGCAAACACATTTCTTCTAGAACCATAAAAGCCCAGTTAATCGACCATGGATCACAGGCCTATAAACTGTGCTAAGTGGTGCCTGCCCAGCAGTGTTGGCTGATGGTTCCTGTTAGGGAAGCAGTAAAGAAAAGTTCATAGGTTCTTCAGGAGGCATGAAATAATTCTAAATGTGAATCAGGTGGTAGAGAAAAGATCATATTCAACTTTCCATGTCTCTGATGATGAGACATTTGTTTTGAATGGGCAGGCTTTAATTTTAATTCAATATTTTCAGTCTTTCACCTAGAACAGAGGCGTATAGAGCTAAAAATCTGTGCAGCTGCAAAACCTATCTCTCTCAAAGTGGGTTCTTTGGATTATAACTATAAAAAGGAAATTGATTATTGGTTTGAGCTGTTATTTGACAACACGTAATAGTGTTCTTAACTCTAGCACTGTGATGATATTTAATCCATGACTTTCAAAAGAGATTTTCTACAAAACAGAAGATGAAAGAAATTTCCAAAGCAAATAGACATAAAATATTCATCAAGGGAAAACTCTGATTCCAGTGATTAGTTTGCAACAGCCTTCCCAACCCCCAGAACACATTATTTTGTTCATTGGCACAGCATCACACGTAACCCTGCTGTAAGTCCCATGAAGATTAATGACCCGATTAACAACTAGCAGCAGAGTAGCTCCATTAGGTACAATAGATAAGAACCAATTTCTAATTTCAATGTGCTATAGGGAAGAGATGCCATCCAGAGGAACCTTGACAGGCTCCAAATATGTGAGCCTAATGAAGTTCAATGAGGCCAAGTTCAAGGTCCTGTACCTGGGACAGTACAATCCCAAGCACAGATACAGGTTGGGAAGACACTGGATTGGAAGCAGCCCTGTGGAGAAGAACTTGGGGGTGTCGACTGATGAGAAGCTCAACATGACCTAGTAGTACATGCTTGCAGCACAGAAAGCCAACCATGTCTTGGGCTGCATCAGAAGAAGGATAACCAGCAGGTCAAGGGAGCTGATTCTCTCCCTCTACTCTGCTCTTGTGAGACCTGTCGCACAGTACTGTGTTCAGCTCCAGGGCCCTCAGTATAAGAATGGTGTGGACCTGTTGGAGTAAGTCCTGAGGAGGCCACAAAGACAGTAAGAGGGCTTCATAGAAGAGAAGCACCTCTTCTATGAAAACAGGCTGAGAGAGTTGGACTTAATTCAGCCTGGAGAAGAGAAGGCTCCTGAGAATTCTGACAACAGCCTTCCAATACTTAAAGGATACTACCAGGTATCTGGAGAGGGACTTTTTACAAGGACATGTAGGGGTAGGACAAGGGGAAATGGCTTTAAACTGAAAGCAGATGGATTTAGATTAGACATAAGGAAGAAATTCTTTACTGTGAGGCTAGTGAGGCACTGGGACAGGGAGCCCAGAGAAGCTGTGGTTGCTCCATCCCTGGCAGTGTTCAAGGCCAGGTTGGATGGGGCTTTGAGCAACCTGGTCTTGTGGAAGATGCCCCTGATCGTGGCAGGGGGTTGAAGTAGATGATCTCTAAGGTCCCTTCTAACCCAAACTATTCTATGTTTCTATGGTTATGAGAATTACAGAATCTTAGCTAACAGTATCTTCAGGTATAGAATAAATTTCTGGGAATATTTTTTCATCTCTGCTCACAGAGAACAAACTCTATCTGACCACAAGATGGCCCTCCTAGTATATTGTCTGTGCTACGGTATGCAACATCCCTGCCTTGTTTATGGTGCAAAGTTAGTAACATTCTGGTTTCACTTTTTTAATATATATAATGTCTATTTCTGTCTGTTTCTTGTGTTACCTTTTCTTAGCAGAAGCACATGATACCACTGCCCATTGGAGCCTCTGCACAGCCACACATCCCACAGTATAATTTTTGCACACCTTTAGCCATTGTGAAAGAGTTGCGTGTATCTGGAAATAAAGGGCTGGCTGCTACCAGGTCAGATGCCAGACAAGCACAGCTTCTCCTTGCTCCCCCATGAGTATGTTTTACATCGCCTTCTTGTTTTTGTATTCTCAAGGATTGTTGATATTGCTTCTTCAGGAATATACAACCTGGCAGTGTTTCACTTCCTGTGTTTTCTTCTCAATAGCTGTATGATCAGGCACAGTAACACCAAGCAAGGAAGTTGCATTGTTTCTTTCAGACTCTGTCTTGCATTCTTTAGCTACAGTGACAAAGCTTGAGTTTGATGCCAGTTTAGAATTGGGGAATTTCATATGAGCACTTCCTGAATCTTTAGCTTAAGATGATGCAAAGCAGACCAAGGAACTAAAGACCTATATAGTCTTCTGTCTAGAAAGCTCGTAGCTTCCTGAATGTGTTCAAAATTTTAAAATGGAAGTGCTACAATATGATGCTGATTTAGTGAGGTGTGGGGCTATCCCAGAATCAGATGGAGTAACAAGCACAATTCAAACATGGCTCTTGAATAAAAGAGCAACAGTAATTTACTGCCCAAATGTTACTCAGGTCTGCCTACTTACTTCCCATGGACTTCCAATGATCCAAAATGGTGACAAGAAGCACAGTTTAAAAAATTTCTCATGGCAAGAAAAGAAGCCGAATGTTTTTTTCCATCCTTTCTAGAGGTGTAGGTCTTAACAGGGGGAATGAACTTTAGTACTTAGGCTTTGGGAATACCAAACCTGCCAGCTTCATCCTCTCCAGCTTTATTCTGTCACTTACCTTTGATCTGTGTTTGCAAGCTAAGATGCAGATATTTCAGACAGCAATGCTAATCTTAAACAGTGTATTTGTTAGCAACATCTGTTTAGCTGATTACTGATCATAGATCATTCAGTACAATGAAAAACTTATGATGTATTAGAAAAGGCTCAATAATAAGTGAGCTCTTTAAAGGATGAAAAAGTTCCAGAAAACTTAGCAAAAGCATTGAAGACACACTGAAATAATTATTTCTTGATTAACACCCCAACACATATTTCAAATACAAAAGGAAAGCACTGTATTCCATTAAAGAGCAAGAATTCACGATCTGTAAAAACAGAAATAATTCCTCATAGATAGCCAAAACCAGTATAGCTAAATAGCACAGTTATCATTTAATGTAATCAGTGTGCCTTTGTATCCTCTTTAAAATACTGAAGATGTCGACTGACACCATTAATGTAAATTATGAGTTATCCATAAGGAATGAAATCTAATTCCTTCCTTCCCTAAATAAAAACTTAAGAAAAATATAAAAATTTGTACAGTGTTGAGGAATCAATCCATGATATTTTCATTGCATTTCATCACTTACATTTCTGACCTACAAGAGTTTGGGATACCAAAAAAAAAAGCACAAGTAATAAATAGGCCAATATCAATTTATCTCCATATTCTGCCTTGAGTTGGTGACTATCCACAAAGGGTGGAAGAAGGGAGGAAGCATCCTCTCCAGTTCTCTCCTAGTTACTGCTGCTACTGGACCTACTGAACTCTTTCAGTACTGACTTCAAAACTGAAGGCTGCATATTTCTCTTAGCATAATTAACACACACGTATCAGTAGCAGGATTCCACAGCCTTAAGCAGAGGATGGCCATTGAAATCTGGGTGTAAAAGGAATCTGAAAATTTGAAGAATTATCCTAGAGTTATTTTACTGCTTTTCTTTTAAAAAAAAAAAAGTTCTTTAAACTCTCTCTTGCATGAATTTGTAACTCACATTGAGTCAAGCTGTGTGAACGTTTGCATAAACTCAGAGTACATCAAAATGCATCAGCATCATATGCTTACAATCAGTAACCTGGCTTTATGTCTTCAGTTTGGTAGAGTCTGAGTTTAAGCTTTCAGATCCATCTGAGCGGGCAAAATTCCAAGCAAAAAAACAAATGAGCAAATCCCTACAGAGGCTGTGCTTCATTGATTCATTCCAGTATATCTGGATATAGATCTGAACTGGGTGTGTTCACTACTGCAAGTAAGTTATTGATGACACTTTTTCATGGCCCCCTGTAATTCTTTTTTCTACATCCCACACACCATGTTGTTCCTCCTCTTTAAATTAATTTTTCTCTGAATTTGTCTCCTTACTTACTCTTCCTTTACCCTCCTGAGGGTGGACCCTCTTTTACCATTTCACTTTTTTTTCTTTACTGTGAGTTCCCATGGGCTTTATATAATTTGCAGTTACAGATAAATACAGCATTTTTAGCATTGCTCTCTATGTGATTTCTATAGAACTACTAAGCAAAGTCTGTGGTGCTAGACTTCATGTAAGCTTGCAAACAGGTATCACAGAGGAAAAAGCGTTAGGTATAAACACCAAAAAGAGCCCTTACACAACAATATGTCAAGGAGTCAATAGACAATGAGGCAGCTGCGCAGAAATGGCCGTATTTCTTCTGGCAACCTAGGTGGAATAGGAGAAAGGAGGTAAAGGATCAAAGAAATGAGACTGAAAAGCATTAAACTCTTCCTTAGAACAGAAATTTCCACTCTTCAAATCATTGGTACACTGGATGCAGAAATAATTTTATTTTGGGGCTTTGTTTGTTTGGTGTTATGTCAGTGGAGTATCATTGCAGAAGAGAAGTCTGGATGTCACTGGAAAAAACTGCTGCTGTACACTTCCCACTGCTCTTATGCACAATAAGTCACTGTGAAGTATATCCAGACCAATTTCTGTCACTGCACTGCCTCTGCTGCTCAGCTGTTGAGGCAGGTGTGCTACAGACAGAAATTTGGCTTTATCTACTCTTCATTATTTCCCAGCCATCTGCTAAGAGGCAAAATAAATGGACTCATACTCTGCATGAAAAATTAAGCACTAAGGTCAGGAAGATAATTTTGTATAAAAAATACTTAACCAAAATTAATGTAAGTATGAGTCTGTCTGATTACCTCTGTGAACTATTGTGCCCAAACTGGAAAAATTAACCAAATAAGGCTAAGAAAAAATTAACACCTTGTAAAAATAAAAAACAGTGTCAAATAATTTTTGCACGTCTTTAGAAAAAAGATGCCACTAAATCACTTCAAGCTTTTTTAAGATTAGTATCCATAAAGATACCAGTAACAGGAAATAAACACTCATTTTTTTAAAATCCATTATTTTTTCTTTTAAATTTATTCAGCTTTAAAATAAAAATATATTTTCAACCTTTATTTTAATTCAAGATGAAATTTAGTTTCCAATAGAAAGTGGGATGACCTGAAAGAACAACTTGTTTAGGGAACCTATTGCATGAATTTCAACCCCTTCAAGATGTGAGTTTCAACCATAAATTAAATTCTATTCCCAGGGGCTTTGATTAAAAAAAAAAAAAAAACAAAAAAAAAAAAACAGACATTTTTAGTCTTTGCTATTGCTAGCAGGTTCCATCATCTCAACAACTTTCTTCTACTGCTGAAATAAGATCATGAATTACCCAAAATGGTTGTCTAATACTGGCAGCTGGAGCTAACATTTCCCTAGAGCTACTGAAACTAATTCCTTTTCGCAATGACTTGAATGATAGAGGACACTGTATCATATCGCATACATCAACATTTTGCAAATTATTTCCCTTAATACTGATGTTTTTATCACATCTTCCACTGACAGAAGGATATATATCAACACAGAATCTCTATACCTACAGGAATCACAGCACAAAGGAGAATCAGAGACAAAGGAGGCTGGAGAATGTCCAGAATGTATGCCTTGCATCAGAGTACAGGTCAACACAACTTTTCATAAGCACTTAAATGTGTTCAAATTACAGTTTGCCTTTTAAAAACCCATATCTTCATTACTTTACTTGTGCAGCTGGGCAGTTTGAGACAATATTTCTTTGTGAATGTCTTTAAGGTCAGGTCTTGTCAAACAGCTAGCTATTCAGGGAATTCTTGAAAATTATTTGCACTGTTATTCCCATATTCATTTACTTGGAGAAATGTTCTTTATATAAATATACTCATATGCATGTGTGTATCTATTTATACACGCATCCAGATAGTCTGGCTTTTTATCATGGTCCTTTGTGGCTTTTGTCCATGGAAATGAACAGTTACATTCATTCATTCCTGCAACATCCATCACAGAAATCCTCCTCGATGCTGTGAAAAACTAAACCACCAGCAGCTTTCAGTTACTCTGCCCCTGCACTTGGAACAGGTTGGGGAAGCAGCTGACAGTAGCAGTTAGACAATTTACACTCTCCCTTTGCAGGGGGCATGAGGCCTGTAGTGCAAGCAAGCAAAACTTAGGCAGTGTTGTGGTACCTTAGACTTAGATTTGAGGATTTTGAACAAAACCAGGTGCCTTTGAAGAAATAGCTTCTTATTCAGCATACCTGCAGCATCTATATTCATCATTTCCCTTCTCTGCCTTAAAAATGTAGGTATACAACTTCACAGTTGCACGAACACCATTTTCTATTTCACTGAGCATCAGCCTTTCACTGCTGCAGCGAATCTGTTATTCTGCAGCACTGTCAAATATGCTGCCTACTGACAGACCAGTTTTGCTCCTGTTTTGATGCTACTAAGCCATCAGAATAGATTATGCACTTTTCTGGGAACATAATTTGACCTGGTGACCACTTACTTCTGGTAATAAAATAGAAGAAAAGATGATGATCCAACTTCCAAGGCCAAAAATGAATTTGCTATTCTGGCAGTTACAAATACAAATCTTTTCATTTATATACTGAAGATGTTTGCCTTTAGTTCCTGGCAAACAATTTTAATAGACCCCTGAAACACATTTGAGATCAAAATTAGTCCTTAATGTAGATTAAATATGGGTGGCAGGGAACTGCTTGGTTTCAATGTTTCAAAGATATCCTTCCTACATTTCAATAAGAATCCTTACTCTTTCCAGACTAACATTCACATTATCCTATTTAGCCTCCCCTCAGACTATGATTAGATAAAAGACTATTTTTTGTGAACATGGGATTCAACAAACTTCTTGGGCACTCTCCTTTGCCAAGTACTTTGGGAAATGTGAGAGTAAAACACTGTAGAGCTCCAAGTCCAAGGACAACACACTCAACTTCATCACAGTAGGTCTTGCCAGAACATTTATAATTGCAGAGATACTTTGATTCCCTCAGCCACAACATAGAAATTCTTGACATGCCCTAATAATACTGACAAGGTATTATGGCCAATCCACCATGCAATTTGAATTTCCAATAGCGAGAAGTAAGAAGGTGAACCAGCCCAATTTTAGCAGTGGAGAAAACATGCCAAATGTGGGCTCAGGGTAACTTCTTGGATATTCTGAATTGAGGGAGCTGAAAGCGTGAGGCTAGCCATGATGCTTGACATTCATTTCTGTTGTTACATCAGTTTGATGCCGTTGTGCGAGGTCCCTGAGACCTATATATATAGAAGGGCACCTTTTGCTCAACTTTGAAGACTGAAGACAAAGAATAATTGACAGGAGTCAGGGAAAGATTAACGGAAAAATTATTCCCTTGCTAAACATGAGGTTCAGTTTCAGACTGCTTATTATTCTGCCCAATAAATTAATAGTCAAGAAAACAGAAAGAAACTGAACTTGAAAAAGACATCAGAGTGCCCCAGCATACTAGAAATCAAGCAAAAGGGATATAATATAATTAATTCTACTAGGAAAGCTTAGTGGAAACCCCAGTACTGCAATGTTTTCCTTTGCTAGGATCCAGTATTCATAGTAAAATGCATAGCACTTTACGATTCAGAAAGGAAGCCTCTCACTTGTTCAGAGATACAGCTTGCTTATATGCAAAAAAAAAGAAAGAAAGAAAAGCTGCTTTGAAGGTCCAAGAGCTTGAAATATACAGTTGCTATTTCCAGTTCTGCTTTCCTTATAGTTAGATACCAGAGTTTTAGAAGAGATATTTTGGGGTCAATATTTGGAGAAGTACATGCCTCTGTTCCTAGCTCACTTTTTGCAGAAGCTATCTGTTTTCTGGCCACATAGGCAATTCAGCAGTTTAATTTATAGAATTAAATCTCAAGGCCTACAATGAAACTTTATGTAATTCTGGGTGGACAGTTTTAGTTTCTCCCTTTTTTAATTATTTCTATATTGAACAGTAAGTTCAAATTTGATGAAGCTGCTTGGTTTTGCTCTGATGCCCCATGTAAGCTAACTTTTGGAAGAGTGTTCGTATAGATCAGCAACTCCACCTGCATGGGGTGTTTTCGCCATTATTTTTCCTTCATGCACTGGCCAGTGAGTATTACAATGCCAGACCCAGGAAGCAGTTTTTCCTCTTTACCTTCATTTTCCTAGTTGTACTTTATTTGCAATGAGGTTCCTGATGTCAATCAATGCATTGTCCATTCTGTGTGCAGGGAAATTATCCCTCCTCCCTGCTCAGTATACATTTTAGCACTATATTAAATTCTATTAGTTTCTTGTTCAGAGATAATACAAAGAGCCCATTCACCCTTTCTTCTCAAGTTGCAGAAAGGAAGTGCTTCATGAGCACATCTCAGCCCCTAGAATTTTTGAGATGACAGGGGACTTTATGGTTTCTTTTTTCTCATTTAAACATTTTAAGAAGGGGCAAGGATCACATTCGCATTAAGATCTATTTCTTTGGATATTCCTACAGGAAGTACAATGGATCATATGACTTAATTCTATCTCAAAAACTAACAAGTAAATGATCGCAGAATACTTGAATAACTTTCCAGTGATCAAAGCACAGGGTCTAACTTATGCAGCTTTCTTTGTGTGTGAAAAATTCCATTTTCCTCTGTTCATTTCAGAGTGAAAGTTACCAGGCCCAAGTTGTTACTGAGGCCGTTATTACATGCTTTATGTTTAGAGCAGTGCTCTTGATACTGTGAAATTGAACTATCTATCTCAAAAAGCCTTCCCATTTTCACAGGATGGGCTAAACAAATTATGAGGACGAAAGAAGAATAATATTAAAGTTTTTACATTTACTGATGTAAATGGATTCTTATAAAACAGTTTTATATAATCCATGTGGTAATTTGTTCCTATAAAGTAAAGGAGACCCACATTTAAGGGCCTGCTCTGCTCTTAAGGACTAGAATCTCATTCTTTCATAAACTACATAGCTGCTTCTGTTAGAGGAACTTTGGCACCTCTCTGCTCTCTAAAAATTATAGACTATTCCTATCAAGCCTTTCCATGGAAAATATTCTCAAATATTTATGTGTGTACACATAAAGTGAGGCTACATAAGTACAAAAATATTCCAAACACCAAAAACGTCATAAAACAAAAAGGAGGGGGAAGCCAAGAGGAGAGGCAGGTTTCTTGGCTTGCTGAGCGTTTTTAATTGAAAATTTGGCAAAAACAAGAACAACAAAATAAGTACATTTCCAGCTGAATCTGCTCTTCCTAAATCTTGTTTGGGAGTGAGCCAACATGAAAGAGAAATTAGGAAAGCATTTCCCACAATACAGGTCACAGTAAAATTGAATGAGTTTCCTGACATTAGATGCTCAGAACCATTTCTCACTGCACCCTGATGAAGTAAAGCCCTCCCAGGAGAAAAAATGTGGAGAAAGACTGTTTCCAAAGAACCCTGCCTTCTGTTAAAATGAGCATCTGAAAACAAAGAACTCCAAACAGACATGGGAAAAATTAAGTTTATGTGGTTTACCTTTGAAGCTCACTTTTTTTAATCAGATGTATCCTGTGAGTTTGAAAGAATAGAGATATCATGAAAAAATATGTATTACTATCCATTTTTTTTAATTAAGTACTGTGTCTTAAGCTGTTTTGTCATTCTTTTTCCTTCATGGCAACATAGAAGCATTGTGTCAATACTTCTAAGGTGTAAATATTTGCCTAAGTTCTTCTGTATTATCAGAGATTTATTTAGAAGAACCATGTGCATTTATGCAAATTTACAGTAAACTAGTAGAAACAGACATATTTAATCCAAATATGCTATATGTAGCTTCCATGTAAACTAGTAATTATATAGCTAAAATGTGTATTCAAACAATTTTAGATGTGTAAATTTAGCCAGCTGAAATAAGCTCTAAATAAATTTAGTAATAAATCTAATAAACACAGCTGGGCTAGATTCTTATTTTCACGAAGATCACTGCACTGAAACCTTTATAGAAATAAGCAAAACCAGTATATATTTTACAAAAACAGGAAAAAAAAAAAGCACATACTAGTAGGTTTTACATTTAAAGTACTGGCAATGTCCTACTAATCAATCCATTTAACCTTATTTATGAGGTTAATTTATGACAGTGAAAAAGACAGATATATTAGGATGCTCTTCAGTAAATCGATTATAGCAATGTCATATTGAAACTGAAGTCACCAAAGTTCAAACATGGAATAAAATGTATAGTTGTATTGAGACATACTTCGAAACTGGCTTTTCACAATAATATGGTATTAGATGACTACACAGCAGCAATACTGGTGAACTATTTATTAGTGATGAACTGTTCCAATACTGATTGTTCCTTTACAGAAAAACATTCTTTATTTGAGTAAAGTACTACTTTCTCATCACACATTTTGAAGCTACACACTACACAGTTATGAAAATCCAACTCTTTTTTGAGAGTTGTCCCAAGTCACAGATTCATCACAGAAATCCCAATTACGATACTCATCTGAATGTTGCGTATTAAGGTGTTCAGCCTAAAATACATTAGGCCCAAATCCTACATGAGAGAAATCAAACAGCATTTCACCACTAACGTTAAAGTTTCCATCCTTGAGAGTAATCAGAATTTGACTGCGCAAGATTCTGAACCACCTGATTTAAAGTTAGACCTACTTAGATGAGTGGTTTGGATTGAATGACTTCCTGAGGTCTCTTACTACCTAAATTATTCTGCGATTCCCTAGAGGAAAAGAATCAGTAGGTAAATGAAAAAATGCAGCAGCAGAACTTGAGAGGTTTCCTCAGCGACTACAACAGAATTCTTCAGTAATATTGCTAGAAACAAGATTTTGAAACGAAGAGACAGAAATCATAGCTGAAAAAATATTTTGTTAGAGTTACTCAGGAGTTACATAAAATGATCAAATGAGCCTTTCAAGGCACATGGCATCACCGGCTTTGTAAACATAAATCCCCCGCCTTCTCCAGCATTTTAAATAAGTCTTTTGAATCTTCTACTTTTTTCTTTCTACGGATACAGAGGAAAGGACAGCTCAGACTAAGTTGGTTAACTGCTTTTCTGTTTTCTTTCTTTTTTTCTTTTTTCCTGTTTTAATCAAACAGCAAAACTTTTGAAGGGCACAGCATGAACACTTTGAACTCAGGTGAAGCTGAATGCACCAGGACACACTAAATATACCTCACTCATAGCTGAGCACTAGGATACATGCAGCAATTCAAAGGCTGAACAGAAAATTAGAATTTTACAAGAGAATGGTAAGGAAAGTGCATGGAAACTTCTGGTTCAAATATGCCAGACCTGACGCTTCCAAGTACAAGAAAAAGCAATACCCTGAAATACATTTCTTTACGTGGCAACATATGCAAGCCTCAAAGCAAAAAAACAAAACAGTTACTAGAATGAATTGTTGAGCCCTAAATCACATAGTTAAGGATAACTTTACCTGTCGGTATAAAAGCAACATTTTTTTCAGCAATCACCACTGAGAGCTTTTACTTATAAAAAAAAATTAAAGAAAAAAAAGAGTCTATTGAAGGCTTAGAGATGAACTGTAAGAAAACAATTGGCAGCTACTGGGAAACTAAATTGCATTGTGGAAGTTCTGATTACGGAAACCAGCTAAGGAGTAGATTTTTCTACAGAAATGCTGCTTTTCTGGAACAAAAAAGCCTGAATTGAGAATCTAAGATGACAAAGAAATGAGCTTTCCTTCCCCTTTCTGTTTTGGCAAGCTACTTTTCCTCTTCTGTGTCAAAGCAGTTTCCCGGTTCATTAAAAGGTTTAAAGTAGTTGATTTTTTCATGCTCCATCCTGTGTCACTGAGGTATGGTGTTCAGACACTGATCCTGATGCAGAATCCAATTACCAAGGCAAGGGAGGCAAAAGCTAAGACAGTTGAGATCCACAAATTTTGATTCAGTCTTAAAAATTTCCAACTATATGCCCAGTTTCCTGAATACTATCATGCATATTTACCGTCAAGAATCATTTTCAAACTTCTGATCCCTAGTGAGACTAAGGGCAGCAGAGCAGTTTGCCTCTACAGTGCAGTACAAGGCAGGAGGACATTGTGGTTAAAAAGATGAAAAGCTGGAGATAGCACTGCACCAGCTGTCTGAACCATACATTTCTCTACCTCCTTGCTCCTGGGAAATCTCTATGGTTACACCAGAGAAAAAAATATTACCAACTTCTCTTGAAGATGTGCTCATTAAACACAGCTATTTTACCTCTTTATTTGCTTGCTCAACAAGGGAACATAAGAGTTATAACTCCAACACTCTTGTTTTTTCTGAGAAGTTAAGTTTTTCCCAAGGTATGTTGTTGTATCTATAGTCACAGCTCCTGGTACAGTTGAACTAACAGTCCTTTATGTAACACCACTTGTTCATACACTCGCTATTGGCTCAGCAACAGTGTGAGGGAATGGAATTATGAACCGGATCATGCCATTTGCAAGACAGAATCTTGCCATGTTAGACATACACCACGAATGTTCGAGAAAGAGGTGGAAAAAAGAACACATTGATTTTAAGAACTCACATTGAAGGACGGGTCAAAGAAGAAAGCCCAACTTGTTTTAGATGTAAACTACAAGACACTGAAAGATAGTAAATATGAATATTTCTTGACCTCTTCTCTATTTTTCTGTGCTGTATTACATTTCTGAAGTACCAGCCTGAGCCTAAGAACAGCCACAGAATCATTGCTGGACTGGTATTTCTGGGTAAAAAGCCATTTGGAGCAGAATGAAAACCAAAACATAAATACTACTTATAATTCATGGAAAACAAATAGGGACAGCAATAAAGATTCGTAGTAACACTGTAACACTATTACTGCAATCAAAGAAAGCAGGTGGTTAATGGGATCAGTAACTGCTTGGAGCACCCCATGGTCTGGAAATGTTCACTGCTGTTTAGAAGTTAATCACTTAGTGTTGCCAAAACATTGTCCCAGAGAGATGTCAGGAGCACCTTGCTCTGCCAAGCTGCAGCAAACCGCCACTGAAGTCGCTGAGCAGCAGAATCAGAAATAAAAGCCTCAGCTATACCAAATATTAAAGTAGAAGCAATCACAGCCAAAAGATTGCAGAAAGAGCAGCTCCATGACTTTCAATTCGGGTTACAGTGACAACCATAACTAGGCTGGAAAATCATATGCACAGAAACAAGGGCAAGATCTGTGCCTTATCTTCCCCAGGAGGCAGAATGGAGTCTCAAAGCAGATCCATACTGTAGGGCTGAGTGCTTGCTACATCTGCAGCTCCTTCACAGGTGCCCTCACTTCAGACTCAACCAAATTCCTCTCCTCCTTCTCTCCCACCCACACCTTATTAGCTGAAACTCCTGATTAACTTGGACGTGAACTTGGACACCAGATTGTAGGCACCCAAGTTCACCGTAGACTTTGATTTGACTCTAGAGCCCTTCAGAAGAAAAAAACATAATACTGAGAAAAATCCAAAGAGCCTTCCCTTGACCAAGCATAAAAACAGCACTATAAAATGAACCTAAAATCTCATATTAACACTTGTAGTTATGCATTTCAAACAGATTAAAAGCGAATTCCCTACCCAAGTAATAAAAAAAGACGGCACTGGTTTACGAGCTCACTAGGCATTCACATGTTAGAAGGACAATTATATATGCCATTTCTAAAGGTCGTTTGGCAATAATATCACCCCAAGGAGAACACATCCCCACAGCAACTTACAGATCAAACCTGTTCCAGCAGAATTCCAAGGTCAGAGCTCATGGCAATTTGTTTATTTGGTCTTGATCTCATACACATTTTGCCACATATTGCTGTCAGTTCCTGAACATAACATATAAACTACACCATCCCCTAGTTCCATTTCCAGGTAGGATTCCAAACCTTCAGCAGTAAAATAGGCAAACCCAGTCCCACAGAGGTTATTTTTTCCACCTTATTCCTAAGGAATTTTACACAAGCAGGGAGACAGAATCAGGAGACAGAATCTGTAGACAATCTTTGGCCTTACCTATAGCTGAATCTGTATTTAGACTGCTGCTTTGTGTGAAGCACAGAGAAGGGTCAACTCACTGAAAATTATCATGTTAGCCACTGGGTCAGAACAGAGGAGATACATGTTCTGTGCCTGTCCATCCTGTGTGACTCGTAAGTGAAACTATTTTAACAGTCTTTCCTTAAAAATTGCACATGCATTCAAATATATTTATAAACATCAGATTCCCACTCAAATTTATGAGAGAAATATCCCATACCTTGCTTGAATTAAGTAGTCAAAAAAAAAAAAAAAAACAAAACAATGCAATTCCAGTGTAAAAAGGGGTGGGTTTCTTTGAGGAACAGTACATCAGAGCAGGAAGGAGCTCTCTGCGTCTTGTGTCCTGCACTCCACTGTGAATCAAGCTGGCTTCAGAACTGAGAGATGATGTAATACACAGCCTGCCCTCCAAGGAGGCTTCCTGCTTCAGATGCTATGCAGACCATAATGCCATCTACTACCAAAATTGATCCTCCACAGTTGTGTGGAAATCCTACTATGTTGCTTGATGAGCGTGACATGCAAGAATGTCATAGCACACAGAGGTGGGTAAAACAAAACAAAACAAACAAAAAAAACCAAATAAAGACAATTTTTAAAAGAGACACCTTTGCAGAAATTAAAGTTGGCATTTCCTGTTTTGAGTTTTGAGGTCCTATTTTGCTAAGCTGCATTTGTAGTTCTTTTTATGTGTATTTAAGAAAGGAACTGAAAAATACAAATTATCAGATTTTTCCCCAAGAGACTTGATAAGGGATTTAATGGCTGATGACAGTGCAAGTGTTATGAGGGTTATTGGTTTTCTTCCAATTCCTTCAAGATCTTCCTAAGTCTCTACATAGATGTCCAGAAACCATTTCCACTCCATCTTTTTATACAAATTACAGCTTAGCAGAGAACTGGGGAATGTTCTGTCATCCTCATTCCTGAGAATGAGCATCAAACAAGATCGTTTTCCTGTTTAAAATCTATTTCTCAATTTTCAGAATTAAAATCATCTGGGTTTCCCCTATCAACTTATGACATCATAAAACTATTCTGCAATAAATGATCATTTTTTCACTGCTGAATATTCTGTTCAAGGCTGGTGAGCAATTTTACAGTAATTGGAAGCAAAATATTATCAAGTATAGAAAAAAATTAAAATGGAATTTTTTATTAAGTCAAAATGTTTTTCAGCAGCAATATATAACACTAATTTCAGTAATGTTTCCAGAAAAGGTCAGCCACCTCTGTGTAATTGGGCTATTTCTGCCCAGAGCACAGGACTGGGGCCCAGTAGACCCATGTCCTGCTTCTCATTTATTATTACTGACCTTCAACACATCAATCACTCTGTGGACCAGTGATGCCAGCTTGCAAAGGGCTTTGTGATAAGTAGGTGAAAAGCACTTGATTACTTCTAATCTTTGTTAATTAATGACAGAATAATTGGTTTGGTCTTATTGCTCATTATCTTTTGATGTGTTAAATTAGTTTATCCTAATAGCTTTATTGAATAGACCACTTCCATGAGATGAACTTCCTGTCAATGAATAGTACAAAAAAGTGTTTTCTTAAGCCTCTTTTAAAGCATGTAAAAAAAGCTATTTAACACAGGCTTCACAAATACAGTTTGAAGCACCAGAAATCTTAATTTGATCTGCTTCCACTTAGTTTTTTCGGTGATGAGATGTGTGAACCTCGTTATCTCAATTCCTTGACAGAGTGGAGGTGTCTCCAGCCATAATAAAACCTATCTTCTATTTCTCAAGCCAGTAATAAAGCATAGAATTCAGTAAATGAGCCTAGTTTCTTTACTGAGTCCTTTGAATCCTTCTTGAAACTATTTAAAAAATTTCCTCCTGAATGAATGATCTTAATTCAATGTTATGCAAAGATACAGGAATTGGCTTCCCACCATGTAATAGAAAAAAGCCTGTCAGCTACAGAAATTGTTACTTCACCAATAAATGAAAAGCTTTTTTTTCCAATAAGTAATTTTAAACCACTATTTTATTCTCCTGATCCAATCCTGAGGAAGAGAATATAAAAAGTGAAAAATGGCATTTTCCAGCCCAATGTCCTTTCTGAAATGATTCACTATTCACTGTTTTAAAGCGAACATCTGTCCTTGTTTCAGCAGTAGCAGTCATTTTTCTCCTTAGTAGCTGGTGCAGTGCTGGTTTTTTGACTTCAGGTCTGGGAACAGCGCTGATAACACCAGTGTTTTTAGTTCCTGCTCAGTAATGTTTACTCTGACCAAGGAATTTCTGTATCTCATGTTCTGCCAGGAAGGAGGGGAAGCCAGGAGGAAGCAGAGACAGGACACCTGACCCACATTAACCAAAGAAGTATTCCAAACCACAGTATGTCAAGTCCAATATATAAACTGGGGGTAGTTACCCAGAAGGGTTTAACCACTGCTCAGATGGGGTTGGGTATCGGTCGGCAGGTGTGAGCGGCTGTGTTCTCTTCCCTTGTCACTTCTCTTATCATTATTATTGGTGGTGGTAGCAGTGGTGGTTTTGTGTTATATCTTAGTTACTGGAATGCTCTTATCTCAGCCTGTGGGAGTTACATTCTTTTGATTCTCCTCCCCATCCCACAAAAAAAATACACAGAACACTGTCTGCCCTCAACCTCTAGCCAGACCAGGGCAAAATCCATCTGCCTAACAAACAGGAACATCTACTTCACCACAGTGTGGGCCGTGCTGAGAACCACGCTTGGCTGTG
>JASSUY010045448.1:0-19179 GCA_032466535.1 Forpus xanthops
CCCCCTTCAGATACTGGAAGGCTGCTATGAGGTCTCCATGCAGCCTTCTCTTCTCCAGGCTGAACAGCTCCAACTCTATCATCCTATCTTCATAGGTCTTAAAGACATTATAATAAAATAACGTAGAAATATAATCACGTACAATGAGGTATAAATATCAGATTGTATAATCCTACTATACAAAAAATGCATCTCAAGCAGAGAGAATGTGTTTAGAATGCTATGGAACCAAGTTGTTACAGCAAGATCAATTAGAACTAATTAACCTCAGAGGCCTATTTAAATTACTTCAGTAGGAAGCACTGACATCTTGAGTAGAGCCTCTAGGAAATGTGCTATATTAGCTGTAACTTTCACAGACTTTCAATAACGGAACGGATAATTTGCTGAGTATGTTATAAAAGACTGTATATCTTAAAGCAAAATAATTAAATAGAATATTAACTTTAAATTATTTTCAGTTTTAGAAACAACATTAGAAATTGTTCTGAGCCTAAAACCAAACCTCTTCCTCTAAAAATTTTCAAATGCTTTAATTTCTCGTTTCTGTTGTTTAAAAACTCTTATTTGCATGACTGCAGTTGTAGAGTCTGAAGGAGACCAATACTACAAAATTTGCAGATAGAAAAGACAGACACACTGAAATACAGAGAACTTTTGTTTTGGTGGTTCATGTCATTTCAGCTATTTTTATTACAGAATGTTCAGAATTAACTTCTCAAGTTCCCTCTAATGTGTGATAAGAGACAGAAGTAACAACATTTTGATGTATGTGTACTTGCCCTATATAACACCTTCATAGTCCACTTTCACCATTTTTTTGAGGACTACTCTATCCGATTGCAAGACTAGCAAGGGGAGTGATGTGGGAGTATGGTGGAAAAGAAGCTTAAAAGGTTTCAACAGAGCTATGAAACAAGTTGGGAAAGTTTTCTGATCATTAGTGAGAATTTCTCAGCCACATAGTCTTGCTGTGGGTCACCTCAGACATAATCAAACAGATTTGCAAATACTGAAATAGTGGCTATAACTACACCCTGTCATCATTGCTCAGTCACTTCCTCTAGTCAGACAAGGCAAAACCTATGTGCTAAACCAGACTTATTAGACCACTAGTCCTTGCTCATGCTCACTCAGGGCTGGGAGGAATTCCTCCCACCGTTACTCAGCTAAGCATAGCAGTAAGCGCTGGAACCTCCCTGGTGTTCCTGTGGCACTGTGTGCTACAGGGCCTCCAGTACTTCAGCAGGCACAGAAGTGATTGCCAAACTAGGATTCTGAGAACCCAGTTATGGCACACTGGAGTAGCCCTAAACAATGCCATTATCAAACAGTATACATGGTAGAAATTGCATGATTATTCACAAAGCACTTGGAATAGTAATGATATCACTTATTCTAGGTGAAGTTTCTTCATGATCTTATCCAGCTTGTGCAGAAACATCATCTGTGTTTCTCTGGAGTGCTTCCACTACCCTTCTTCAGAGATAATCTTTGTAGAGTCTGGTCTAAATCCTAAGAAAGAGGAAAAAAGAAATATTCTGAATCGAGACATGATTCTTACTATAAAGTATTCAACTGCTAATCAAAAAGGGAACTATATATTGAAAACTTAAATTAAAAGTAGCATTACAAATAAAAGCAACCTAATTTCATCTACCAAACCACTTTATCGCATCAGTTTATTTTTTGTATCATAATTGTATTCTTATTGGTTTAATGAGGATACTTGGTAGTTGTCGTGGTTTAAACCCAGTCAGTAACCATGCAGCCACTTGCTCACTAATGTATATATAACATGTACATTCTCTATGCCTCAAATGTATATACATATGCTTTAACCATATGCTTTTACCTAATATTAATACATTTAGATATGCATGTATTGGAATGAGCACATGGGTTTTGAATCAGTAGAGATGTATATAAGCTTATGTGTGGTTTTACTATTGAAAGATTGATTTGTGAGCTTTGCACCAAAAATAAAGAATCAGTAACATAAAATTCTGTTGGCATTAATGTAGTGGGTGAAAACCCTTTTACAGGTCATTTTGCTTCTTATTTCATTTCCAAATGCAACTTTGTAAGACATTGTAATCTGACAAATGGATGCAGTTCTGAGAAATGCAATGTTAAGTGCACATCTCACTA
Organism: Forpus xanthops; assembly: GCA_032466535.1. Taxonomy (NCBI): domain Eukaryota; kingdom Metazoa; phylum Chordata; class Aves; order Psittaciformes; family Psittacidae; genus Forpus; species Forpus xanthops. The sequence goes on from JASSUY010045448.1 coordinate 2,152, forward strand.
ATGTCTTAAAATGAATGCCCGCCTGCTGATTTAATCAAGTGGATTGATTTATTGATTTATTCCTTCTGATACTTCTGTGTGTAGGAAGAACACATTACACATTTTGTGGAAGAAATTAGATGTTACAGCATTTGCAGTGGCACATTGTAAGTACTAAAGAAGATATATATAAAAATTTAAGGATGTAGAAATCTACCCTCCCTTCAAGCTCTATTCCTGTCTGTTCTTTGTGCTGGTAGGCTGAACTTCCATCATCTTATGACATATGTAGCGCTATTTTGTTTAGAGACTTTTCAGTCTGATGGTCAAAGGTCAAAACCATCACTCTGTTCTCAATAGCCCCTGACATTGCCAGCATGATTTTCTTCTTGAAATTGTGCCCTTTCCTGTCAGTCTTTCATGGCTGTATTGTTTTCTGTGGCCCTAAGTATTTTTTTCAAGATACCTTCCCAAGGACTCTTTTCTTTTCCTGTAGGAGTCTGTACTGTTCTGTCCATTATTCTGTCTCCTTACCCTCTGTCTTAGTAATGTTAAACACAAATTCAGTTGCCCTCTCCAGTCTAAGAATTTACATTTACACCTCTATTTCAGACATTGTCTTCTATTCAAGATTCTAGATCCTTTCTCAATATTCCTGAAACAGAAACATCACAGCAACACACCTCTAAAACAGAAGTCTTTATAGCCTGCACTCTTGCTCCTTCCTTGGTCATCGTAGACAACACTATGTTTTTACCTATCACTCCTGCCTGCAAACAACATATCCCTTTCTATGTGCCTTCTTAAATGTAGCATATTCTTCTGTATCATATCCACATAAGTAAACTTCTTTTACAAATTCTAATTAAGTCATGTCTGATTTCTGTTATGGTTTCTCTGATGTCAGTGAATGCAATTTCTCTTTTCTTATATCCACTCCAGCTACCACTACAAGGGTCATTTTCTCACATATCTGGTGTGACCACATCACCTATTCTTTTGTCAGCACTGCATCCTTTTCCATTACAATAATAATAATAGTGATTAAAAACCAATCTGGTTGTTCAAATGAAAACCTTTAAAGTTATTCTGTGCCTCTTTAATTTACAACTCAACAACCAGCTAGAGGGTTGGAACTTTATTACTCATTTGTTAAATATTCTAGTCAGCATGTTAAGCCATGCTGGCTTTTGCATGTAGGAAGTGTTATGACACACTTGAAATTATTTATCCTGGAAATTAATTATGAAAATTTTATTTTACTGTACTATGTACCCACCCCCCTCCATTGCAGAGTCTACTGAAGTGATAATAGTGGTATTCCCAGTGATTGGCTGAATATTACTGTCTTTTGTGTTCTCTTTGTAGGAGTCTATTGTTTTTTTACTCTGTAACTGAACTATGAACTTCCTAGGATGTGGAAAAATCTTACTCTTTTGTATTTGACTCTCCACTGCAGCTACTATGTCTAGTACTTTGTAATATGAATAGTAAACCGTACTAGACTCAGTTAACTTTCTGTGACTTAGCATACATGCCAGCACAAGAAGAAGGAATTTGTTGATTTCCCGTCTTTCTCAGGAGAGAAGAAAGTATGATATAGCTCTTTACCAAATCCATTTCAGGTCATTCTTCTCAGTTTCTACTATACTAATAATTTCTTTTGTCCAATATGATAACAGGCTATTTAAATTTAGCTTGTACCTTTCCCCAGTAAGAATTAGTAAAAATGTTTATAGAGTATATGAAATGATCTCACTTCCTCTAGAAGGCAGCACAAATTAATTCCTTTTAGATAATACATAGAGAACCTATAAAAGAAATACACTAAGTGATTGTATTCTACTGCAAATTTTCAGCGTTTTGTATGCATGTCATGTCCATTGCCTTAACCTTGTTAAAATTTGCAGGTATGATCTTTAGGGAGATGAATGAGAACTTCAGTCTTCAGAAGTTAGTCAAGACTTTTATTAGAAACATGGAAAGGAAATAAGGTGTGCATAGAGGACTGTCTGTGTTTCCTGGTGTGAGATACCTTGCTTATTCTAAGTCTTAACAAGTGAGACAGTTTCAGATTATCTGAACCTTTCAATTCTTTTTACTAAAATATTTCCACTTTCTCAAATTTCCCCCCAGATATTACTCCAACTTTATTTATCACTTTTCTAAGGTGATGACATCTACCTTGCTTATAGGTCTAGGAGATTTCCTGCCATTGTTCAGAAAAGTAGATTTCTGTATGATTTCAATGTAAGGCATATTCATGGGTGACAAATCTATGTCAAAAGCAAGCAATTTAACAGTAAATTAACAGGTTTTGGTATTGTCTGTACTTGAACAGATGGTGCCCTTACTCATTTTGTGAGCATAAATTGCTACTAAGCTTAAAATAATTTATTCATTCCTTAGGACTCTAGCCAATAGCTTACTATCTAGCTACATGAGATTTCACATCCATCAGCTCAAACAGTGATATGAAAGCAAAACTCAGCTCTTGGAACATTATGTTCATTTTGTGACACTTCTGGGAGGACTTTAGGCCTCTGAATCAATGGATGAATTCTCATTTCTTTCATTTGTGAAATAGTACTATGGAGGATCATCTTACTATAAAAACTCAAGCATGATTCAATGCACATTACCAACATAAACTAAAATGAAGCTACGCTTGTGGAAAACAAGTACAATAGAAATTTCTTAAGGCCACTTCCTATATGTACATTTTAATTTCAAGTAACTTACTGCCAGCTTAATTTTCTGAGTTTTTAAAGTTTCTATAAAGCTGAGGAGACATTTGAAGAAAGCCACTGTGTACTTTGGTTTTTCCTGTTCTTGGGTACATTTTGTGCTCAGCTGTTTGGACAAATTTCAGCTGAGGTGTGAAAACACAGTCAAAGAACAAGAAAACACTGTTGAAGGATGACCATGGAATAATATTAAGGCCTTTAAAATCTTACAGGTACAGGATTTATAGGCATACAGAAATAGAGGTGCCCCGAGGCCAATACACAGTTACCAGACCCATGAAAATTCAGAGCCTACTAATTGTATAAAACCTGTGAAAAAAACAAGCATGTTGATACCCTCTAAGTCCCTATCCCTTCTCTATACCAGCTTATCCTAATAATTGCATTTCCTTCTGTAGGGAATCCCTTGTCTACCCTACACTTTGATTCTGTTGTTCCTTCTGTACCTCAGTTGAGCTCCAGAGAGGTGTGTTCAGCCAGATCACAGCCTGCACTGCGAGGTCCTCACTACTCATATGCAGACTGATCCTTAGTCTGAGCTGATTGGTTGTTATTAGTTGGAATCTGTTGCAACAGATTTGGTCTGACTTCTGTGGATGTTGAATGGTTGTGTGATGGACTGTCATGGGTTTAAGCCCAGCCATAACTCAGAACTATGCAGCCGCTCTCTCACCGTCCCCTTTCTCTACCCCACTCCCAGAGAGATGGGGAGGAGAATTGAAAGAATGTAACTCCCACAGGTTGAGATAAGAACAGTCTAGTAACCAAGGTATAACACAAACCACTGCTGCTACCACCAATAATAATAATGACAAGGGAAATAACAAGGGAAGAGAATACAGCTGCTTACCACCTGCTGACTGTTACCCAGCCCAATCAAGCAGTGATATACCCCTTCTGGGTAACTGCCCCCAGTTTATACAGTGGGCATGACGTGCTGTGGTATGGAATACCTCTTTGGTTTGTTTGGGTCAGGTGTCCTGTCTCTGCTTCCTTCCGGCTTCTCCACCTCCATGACAGAGCATGAGACTCAGAAAGTCCTTGGTCAGAGTAAAAATTACTGAGCAGCAGCTGAAACCATCGGTGTTATCAGTGCTGTTTCCAGCCTGAAAGTCAAAAACAGAGCACTGCACCAGCTACTAAGAAGGAAAAAAAAATGGCTTCCACTGCTGAACCCAGGACATGGTCTCATGTTCTTTTGGCTATTGGGTTAATGAGGGAACAGTATGTTGGTTTTGTGGTTTTTTTTTTTTTTTTTTTTTCTTTTTTTTTTTTTTTTTTTTTTTTTTTTTTTTGTTTTTTTTTTTTTTTTTTTTTTTTTTTTTTTGGTGGCCGTGACCATCTGTAAACCTTACCTTCCTTAAAAATGGTCAAACACTAATTTTTTTTTTTTTTCAATGCGGGCAAGTTACATGAGATCCAAAAGGCCACTCACCTTATGCTAGGAATTGTCAGAATAGGAATAGCTGTGCTTAATACAGAAATAGTTTTACTTTACACAGAATTTACTTTATTTCAGAATCTTTGTCCCAGTCTGTAACTGTTCATATTTCTTCACTAAACAGTTCTACATATCAAGAATGAATCAAACATAGCAGCAATATCTCTTTCCTTAAGCCACCTCTCCTTCCCCATTTGGTTCAGGTGCAGCAAAACAAGAGACACTGCAATTTAGCTGTCCCTGGATCCTCTGCACTGGAACCCTGAGATTGGCCATTAAGCTAGTGTTCCAGCTGCCACAAATCAGGCTACCAACAGGCTCAGGTTTCAAAGCCATTTTCAGTTCCCTGTCCCTGCTAATTTCTTTGCAGAATAATTTCCTAAAAGTGATGTGAATTCTTATAAGTTGTCTCTAGATACAGAGGAATCAACTTCAATATCATATTCTGATATTATTTATTTTATTTTATTTCAAAATATTATAAATTAAAATACAGTAAATAATACATTTTTATTTAATCCATTGCTGATTTTTAACAAATAAGTGCGTATGTATTTCAGATCTGGCAAGTACTTGCCTAGATAACACTTGAGTGAAATCAAATTAATTTTTTCTCCAGTGAGCATGCTTTAAGAAAATTGCATAATGAAACAGAAGATACTCTTAGATTTTAAACAGTTTTTTAATTTAGTTATGCTTTAATTTTCACTGTGGAATTAAGAGTTGTAATACAGTTTTTGTGGGCAGCTGGAGGCATCTGAAGTCTTTGATGTTATTGGGCAGCAGGAATGGAGATTATTACATCCTCAACAATAGGATTCAATTACACTTATTAGCTTAATATGGGGAGTACTTTCAATTAGAGAAGTCCATTGTGGAGAGAAGAGCAGCAACCACTATCCTCCAGGAGGCTTTGAATGCTGCCCCAAGTCTCTATCTTGATGAACCGTCATTCAGAAACTTACCTGAACATCAAGTCTTTCTACACTATGAGTATGTTTCAACTGAACAGTAATGATGGTAGTGGAACATTTAAAATCCCATGACCAAGCAGTATTTTAACTAGACTCCAGTCAGTGTATACCAGAATAATAATTTTGTGCTGCTTCATCATCTCTGCTCTGGCTTTACTGCAGTGTTAACCCATTGATCTTGAATTCTGGCAACTCCATTTCTGCCTAAAAGAAGCTATGAAATTTGCTCACAGATAACCATGAGTGTTACATATTCTGTTGGTAATGATTACTCTGAAGAGGAATGCAGGTAATACCAAGCCTCTCTTCACAAGGGAAATATTTCTATGAACATGTTCTGAGGTGAATGGTAAACCTCAGTGCTCAACTTGAGATAGTCTGGCACTCTCTGCTAGTAAGCCATCTGATTAGCTGGGACTCTTAGCTGCTTATGGGAGAATACTAGAATTAAAATGCCTTTCTTGTGCTCTGTTAAGTGGCAAAAAGCTGTGGCCAGCAACAGCAGTAGTTCCTCCAAACAGTTAATGCTTGTGTGAATCACAAAATTTACATGCTGAACTGCAGAGATACAATTCTGCACTACGTATAACAGACCTTTGTTTTTGCTGATCATTTAAAGAAGGAAACAAAGAAACATGCATTTTCGCTGAGGCTTGGATACACTGAAAGTGAAAGTAAGGGGAATACAACTAGGTCTTCTTTAAACGAAGATGATGATTGTTATGGAGGGAGGAAAAAATTAAGTCAGAGTTTTCCCATTTGAAAGTGTTGTTAATCTTGGACAGAGTTCCCTGTCTTTTTTTTTTTTCTGCTGCAGTTGCAATCCAAATATTCTCCAGCATATGCACAGGAACTACTCCAAGGGGAACAAAAAAATACCAATCTGAAATAACCATCCCAGTCAAAGTTTTATAGACTAAAGAAACACTGGCAGTATAATTTATTATAATGGACATATTAAGCTTTCACCATCTGTTCTGCCCCTAAATATGAATGCCAAAAGAACATGTTTCACAGTTAAATGAGTAAAAAGACATTATTCATGCACTTACATGTTACTTCTACACTTACAGTGTTCTCATACTTCCTACGCAATTCAGAGCAAGCTGCTTACATCTGAAATTGAACTTCTTGGTAAAGAGTATTTTTCAATAACTGTTTCAATGGGAGAGTATTTAATGCAAAAGGTATTTTTAAAGAAAAGTAACTGGGAGAATGAAAGCCTGTTGTATTGGTAATAGATTCTTGAAAGCACATATTTATATTCCAAATTAATCCCAATTTTTTCTTGTGGTTGTCAAAATTAAAACTAAGCACAATTACTCGGGTGCTCAGTGTTTCACAAATACAGTGCTTTTAAGCATCTTTTTTTTGTCACAAGGTAAACAAACTTTTTACAAAATAAATTTGAAGAAGCTATGAAATTACCAGTTAATTCACAGAAACGTCTGCCTGATATTTTTATTGTATCTCTAATCCTGTACTGAATGTGTTCTGTATTTATATAAAATTTCATTACTTGAGGGAAAAATTAAAAATAGATATAATAAAATTAAAAAGCATTAAAAATAAATTTATGTGAAGTACTCATACTTTGCTGAATTAAAGTGATCTAACAGGGGTCTCTAAGTTGCAGTGGAGGAATAAAGTTGGTAATGGATTAAGATCTAGACCCTTGAACTGGTTCTTGGTATATACGTAAAACTTTGGAGAAAGGCAGAAGAAATAGAGAAACCAAGTCATTATATGACTTGCTGAACAGACTTTGGAAAGTATGTTTTTCTCTACTTTCCTGCATTTTGTTCCCCTTGTCTGTCTAGATGGTGTGTTATGTTCTCTGTGTGTGTATACTTGGAATTTCATCCTGTAGATGCATTGACTGTATGATACAAGAGAGAAGAACCCTGAACTGTTTGTTCTTCCTGCATGAGACAGCTCTGCACCTTGGTCATCTTCCAGGCTTTGCTAGCTGGCACTGTGTTCAACACACAAGATAGCAGTAGCATATGTATACTAGCATGATATTACATACCATATGACATCTGATATTGCAGATTGTGCCATCCTTCACATGCATTTAAGGAAAATAAGAGAAATTATCCCTTTTAGTCTTCATAAATTGTGCCTTGTTTTGGTCCACCAATTTAGTGCTAATATGTACCCTGTAAAGACATCAGCTTGACAGGAAATAGCAGAAAATGTCCTTCAAAATAATGTGATTTTGAAATAAATGTAACCTATTTGTCTCTGCAAATGATCTCACATGACATCCTAACCTGCTGAAGTTCAGAAGGACTTCTAGACTTCTGTGGGCTTTTTTTTTTGATTGTAGGAAACTAGATCCTGAGTTTGTTGAATGTTTGTTTTTTTCTTTTCCATCCTTTTGCTGAAACCTGAACTATTCTGAAGTTGAAACTTTATTCTGTAGCTGCTGACAATACCCGCTATCTAAAAGGAAAGGATAATGCATTCATTTCTCACTTTCATGTATGCTTATGCATGGATGTATGCATGTGAGTCTGTGTCTCTGTGGGCGTACATGAAACTCTCCAAAAGGACTCCTATGTATGTGAATACATCTGACGTTGAAAAGTATATTGGAAAAGGAATCCAGTGTCAGTTGAAGGCAATGGAATAACATTCTGCAGTACCAACAGGGGCTGAATTAGGCCTCAAGTAAATCTTAGCTGAACTACTGCACATATACATATTCCTTTCCTCCTCATAATTTTACACACAAAAATGCTAATATTTTCAGTGAAGAAAGCTCCCCCCCAGTGAGTACATTGGATGCAGAAGCCTGGGTTACTCTAAATTTTGGCACAATATAGGACCCTGCCTTTTGGCATAGAATTCTGGGATTTGTGAAAAACCTGTTCTATGTGCTCCTCAGTTGTATGAAAATTCTTTTTTCCTTGCATCCTCAGTAATGTAAACACCCAGCCCATACACGTAACCCCATAAGTCTGAAAACTGCATATTTTTTCTTAGAATCACAGAATGGTTTGGGTAAGAAGGGACTTTAAAGTTTATCCAGTTGCAACTCTGTGCCATGAGCAGGGGGACCTTCCACTAGACTGGCTTGCTCAGAGCCCCATCCAACCTGGCTTTGAACACTATCAGGGATGGGGCAGCCACGGCTTCTCTAGGCAACCTGTGCCAGTAGCTCACCACCCTCACAGGGAAGAGCTTTTTCCTAATGTCTACTCTGAATCTCCTTGCTGTCACTTTAAAGCCATTCCCCCTTATCCTGTCACTACATCCCCTTGTGAGTCCTTTTTCAGATAGATGTGGGTTGAAACAGCTGGTCAGAGACTGTACTTTGCTTACCATCAGTTTTCTTTGTATTCTTGTTGGGTGTTTTAATTTTAAGTGAGGAGAGAGGTTTTAATGACGAAATGAAAGTAAGTAGTTTAGAAGCAGCATAAATTACTTGGCTATTCTAACTCTCCCTAGCTGAAAAATTTTCATGTAAAAAGGAGATTGGTAAACAAAAGTTGAATAAGATATTTAAAGGTTGAATTTTGTGCGCGGTCTCAGTTTGTGTGTATGTGTTTATATACGTGAGTACATGTAGAAATAAGTTCTTGGGTTGTTGATATAAAATACGAACATTGAGAAGCAGAATTGTCTTCTAAAGTATCTTGTGTATTTACGCTGGCAATTATAAAACTGCTTAAATGAGACCTGTAACATGAAGGCTTGGGGAAAAAACATGTTAACATATATCCAGATCCAGTACAACTAGGAAGCAAAATCTCTTCTAAGATGGGACGATACTTGGATCATCTTTCATTTCCCACTTTTCATGGTCCTTGATGATCTGGTGCTCCTTAATTCTCTTGGAGACGCTATGCAGTATTTTTCTTTTTTTTTTTTTGTGCAGCCTCTTTAATTACAACAGTCAGTAGGAAAAACACCATTTGCTGTCAATGTGCTACATGAGCAGGTCGATTTGCTAGTCCCATAGTTTTAAACTGACCTGTTCAAACATAATTTACCTTGTGTGCTTTTGTTCCCTCAGTTCATAATGTCGTAGGTATCTGATGCAGATTGTTAGCAATGGTAAAAATTAAATGTTACTAGGAGGAGATACTGCTTTAGAAGAATTACCAAGGACAGATTTTTCCTTGGTGTGTTTTTATATTGATTTTCTGAAGTCAATGGTTCTACATTCTGTCATATTACCTAAAGACATGGCTGAAATTTTCAGGCAGAAAGTGATTTGGAGATGCAGGTTATTCAGGACAGCCTGTTATTAACAGCACGCCTGCAGTCATTTAGAGCCCACATTGCTCATGTTGGGCTGAGACACCTACAGCATTGCTACATAGCCTCTTGTCAGCTTTGCAGTGTCAGCGTGAAGAAATTCTTTTGATGTGGAAAAAAATAGTAGAAGGCATTCAGTGTGTGCTTAGCACCATTTGTGACTGTGACATTTAAAGTGATGCCATGGCAGCCTATAAACACAGAAAGTACTTTTCCCTTTTCTCCTCCAAAGAGTGTTTCCTCAGTAGGACTAATACAACACTTACAGATGACTGCAATGAGTCAAGGAGCAGCTTTGATTTATTTGGGGTTGGGTTTTGGTTTTTGTGTCCTCCCCATCCCTCTCCTTCCTCCATTTAACAAATTCTTGAATGCTAGTGTATGTTTTTCTCTAATTTGAATTAACTAGCTTCATAGCTGTGAGTTCATGAGCTAGATGAGCAAGCCCTTTCTCCTACCTCCATAAATAGGTACTTTTCCAGTTCCAGTTCTTTTGTTCTTGCACGTTTTCAAGTAGCCCGTGCAAACAATGAAAATTGAAAAACTGGAAAACGAGGTGCTACTCTCAGAAATGCTTGTGGCTGCCATCAAACCTATGCAAGGTGAAGGGCCATGACTACAGGTGGTTAAAATTGGCCAGGAAGAATCTCACAACCAAATGCTATTAGCACATACACCAAGTAGTGAAGTGCCTCCTTTCCTAGATGTCACTGTCTCCTGATTGGTGTTACAAAACCACTTTACCTATAGTACAGTTATAGCAGTATAGTACAGGATTTTTAAATACGTTATGCACATGTTCTGCATGAACTTAAAGGAATTGAGAGAAAAGCAGGTTTTTTTTTTTTTGTTTTGTTTTTTTTTTATTCATTTGGGTTTGTTTTTTTTTTGTTTTTCATTAGCACTGAAGGAAAATTCTCTTTTCATTCCTTTATTTGTAGATGGCATTCAAATTAAAAGCATTTATATTTGCATCAGTAAAACAAATTAAGGACATCCTAACTAAATATTGAAACTGAGTTAATGCAGAGGCATAGCACAATATCCTCAAAATTTCAGAAGCTGGAAATGCTTTTGAGAATGCACATCAAGATTCAGGAAGGATTTGGAAGCAAAATAATCAGGGCTCTTTTAAATAGCTTGCATAGGTCACAGACAAAATATAGGGCCTTTTGTATTTTTATTTAATATATTGAATATTAATCTATTTTTATTATAAAAATATTAACATTTTTAAATAACATTTTAGATATACTTTGTTTCAAAGTACTGATTAATTCTGTATGCAGGTAGTCTTATGTTATGCTAAGATTAATAATAGTATTTATGTTCAATGTTCATTGAAGACTAACATATATCAGTTAGGATCAGAATTTTTTACCTGGTGATAAGCTCTTTTAACTCTGCCCCATCCTCAAAGTCCTCACCAATAAAAAAATGTCCCAGAACCAGTATTAATTTCCTTCCACTTGGTATTGGAATAATTACACCTATGAGATATGATAGGTAATTGGATAGCTAGGCCTTGGTATAATTTGCTCCTCCAACTCTTACTTGCTCCACAAAATATGTACAGTCTGGGTATGGATTCTCACTGTGTTCATTTTTTTGCAAATAATTGTTCCCTTTTATTGACTTGAGTAATCATCTAATTTAAAAACTGATCACATGAAAGCTAAATAGTGATTTCTAGATTTGGATTGTTTGGGTTTTTTTTAGTATTGAGCATTTTAGTGTTATTTCTTACTGTACTTTGCAAACCAGGTGAGAAATTCTGCACTTTTGTTTAGAACAAATAAAAAAAGGGCTTAGGAAGTCTACTGGAATGTGATGTATGTTTTATTTAATTTTTTATTTGTATTACATTGGATGATTTGCTTTATAGATGAATTGTGCAAGACATCCAATTCCCACATAGTATTCTGTGTTGTTCTTTCAATTCAGACTAATAGCGCACAAATTAAAACACTGTATGTGAACAATATATTCCATATACATCCACATTGATTCCTGAGAGTTTTCTGACTCTGTACTGCAGGTAACCAAGCAAGAAGTTACAAAAGTGGCTTAGCATAGCTCGCAAGCCCTGCGCTGAGAGTGGTAGCAGCAAGAGCAAAATGTTAATGCTTCAGCTCTTCCTAAAGACTTAACCTGGGTGCCCTGCGTTTATGGTGACATAGGCAGGCACTCATGCACAGAGACCATGACTACTGAAAGGGAACAAGTAGGATTCTTGCAATCAAACTGAGAAACAAAATTAAATTGGAAGTGCATTTTTTCTCACCAGTGGTGATCCAAGGAGGGTCACAGTAGTGGTGTGTGTTTATGGATACTTTCTAAATCCAAGTACATGGAAATTTGCTTCTGTGGCTAAAATGTTAAACTGGAATTTCAGTTGAATCTTAAATATTTCTAATTTATTTTTATTTGATTTCTTTTTCTTTTTTTAGATGCATGTGTGAATTTTCTTCAACCGTTCATGTTCTGAGAATACTTCTATGTGTTTTATTTAGCCAGTGAAATTCTAATCTCTCTTCAGCAGAATGTAGGGGAGTGTTTATGACTAAGCAGGACTGACATTCTGAGCAAGATTACCACTGAAAGTAAACAGAGTAAAAATTACGATATTTGGATATAGGTTTGGAAAATATTTGGAAAACATTAACAGGAAAGCTTGATAGCTAATTAAAAAAAAATCAGCTTGAAGTAATTGAGTTGATCGTTATTTCCCTCTGCCAACTTTGTTGTTTTGTATGTGCCTTTCCCCCCTGGCGGTGATAGTTTCTTCTTAGCAACTGTATGAAAGGCCAAGCAGAAATTGAGTATGTACAATCTTTGGAAATACTGAAATTAAATAGACCCAAGCTTCAAAGATAAACTAAACACACTAGCAAAATCAGTTTTGTTACTCTTGGTCACAATATTCTTGCAGGGTGGTATTTGTAATGGCCATATATAATTCTTTTTTATGAGTTGAAATCCTTCAAAATAACATGATAAAAAAATTAAAATAAAGATAGTTGTTTGGTGAAAGCTGAGTTGTAACATTTCTTTCAGGCATTCCTATCTCTCAGGAACAGACAGCATACCCTGAACACATTTGCTACTTTGCCATTTAAGATAAATGAATTAGTAAACACATTTTCTAAGTGATACAGGAGCAAATTCTATCCATTGGAACAACACTCTATAAATTCATAGATGCATTATAGATGAATGCCTTTGATCCCTAAGCTAAGCATCCAGGCACAAGATAGTCAAGATGTGCAACAGCTGTGATTTACTTCAAGCCAACAAATCTTATTATCTTCGTGTTACCAAATGTTAAATCATTGGCTTGAGGCCTGTTTGAACAGCGTTCACAACTTAATCATGTGAAAAGAAAAAGGATGGTCCTTATATTGAAGAATTATATATTATATTTTGAGACAGAGACGTAACTTTAGCATTTTGGACAATGGTTGAAACTACAAGAAACCAAAGCGTAAAAAAGGAAAATGTGTGACAGAATAAGATGTGGAAATCTAAAATCTTAAATTTAAAAACATCTAGTCTATAACACAGAATACCAATATGCTGTTCTTAAGCAAGAAAGATATGGTATAGTTTTCATAATCCCACCACTTAACAGAGTTCAGTTATTTTGTAGTGAAACCCAGTTGTATGGCTTGATAATGAAGTCGACAATAACAGGAATGGAATGAAGGATGAAAGAAGTTTTAAAATATGCTAATAAAATAGAGTAAATGGGAGACTGCTAAAATTGTGTTTTATCTTTACAATGTAGAAGAAACGTACTCCCCTTTTCAAAGTCATTAATTCAGAGAAGAAATTGTGAATATGAGAAAGGATTTGCACTGAGACTTAGATTCATATGTCATTGTTGATGGAACGAAATTACAGCGCTTTTGAAAGGCTCATGGTGCGGTAGCCTGGAGACTGAAGTACTCGAGGTATCCACAATGCAGTTTTAGTACAAGCACTTGAAATAACTTTTTTTTTTTCTTTTTTTAGACAGCAGTTTTCATATATGGAGATAATTGTTTTAAGGTGTAAAATGCACTGCATGGTCAGTGTGTGGCACACTAACAGAATTTAGCTTTTCTCCAGTGTTGTGGTTTAAGCCCAGTTGACAACTCAGAGCAGCACAGCTGCTCTCTCACTCTCCCCCACTAATCCCCCCCCCACTCCCAGAGGGATGGAGAGAATTGAAAGAATGTAACTCCCACAGGTTGAGATAAGAACAGTCCAGTAACTAAGGTATAACACAAACCACTGCTGCTACCACCAATAACTAACAATGATAAGGGAAACAACAAGGGAAGAGAATACAGCTGCTCTCCACCTGCCAACCGACGGCCAACCTGAACAAGCAGTGATATACCCCTTCTGGGTAACTGTCCCCAGTTTATATAGTGGGCATGACATACTGTGGTATGGAATACCTCTTTGGTTTGTTTGGGTCAGGTGTCCTGTCTCTGCTTCCTCCCGGCTTCCCCTCCTCCATGGCAGAGCATGAGGCTCAGAAAGTCCTTCATCGGAGTAAATATTACTGAGCAGCAGCTGAAACCATCGGTGTTATCAGTGCTGTTCCCAGGCTGAAGGTCAAAAACAGAGCACAGCACCAGCTACTAAGAAGGAGAAAAAAAAAGTGGCTACTATTGCTGAACCCAGGACATCCAGAAACCATCTTCATAGGTTTCTAAGTATACATACATACTTGTGAGAATAATGCAGACATGAACTTCCTCGCATCCATAGAATCATAGAATAGCTAGGGTTGGAAAGGACCTGCTCTGGGCAGGGTGTCTGTAAGCTAGCAAAGGGTACTGCTATGAAACTTTTGAAAAGTTTGTTTTCAAGATAAAATGAAGCCTCCTTATTTTTCTGGTTAAGGAGTCAGTCATGCTAAATAAAAGATGGTTTGCCTGTAACTATGGTAGTAGATGTAGGACTTCTCTCTGAACAGCATTTTATTCTTCCCCAGTTGAATATTTCTTTGAGAGAAGGGTTGTTAGAGAAACACGAGCCATGAAAAATGACAGGTATTCCCATATCAGTATAAAAATCTCTTCTATGCTATGTTTTACTGACCGACCATAAAGAATTATTGTAAATGATACAAACTTCTGTGGGGCGTTTATACATGCTAGTGAGATGGCACAGTGCTCTGCAATTGAAATGCAACACTGTGTTGAATGTATTTCTCACAAGGTATTAATGTTGTAGAAAGCACATTACTCTTATTTTTTTTTTGTTCTTTTTTCTTTTTTTTAAATGAATTTCAGAATGGTTGTCCTGAGCAGCTTGAAACTAAACACCTATTACATCTCTCTTTAGTGACAGCAGAATTTTGTGGAACACTTCCTTGTCCAAAAGTGCCTCAGGTTAATAATTTCATCTTTGATCACTAATTTTCACCGAATTAATATAAGATGATTTGTACAGTGGCTTTGTCTGGTATGTCCTAATGACAGTGTGATTTTTTTTGTATTTGGAATTTTATTAATTTTAAAGAATATTTCCAGTTATAATTAACTATCCTCCAATGGACAAAATCCTCTTTGATCTAAATTGTGGATCTAGCAGAGAAGAAATCATATTCTCTGTAGTATTGATTAGAAGAGAGAATTTTGGCCAAAATGTTTGGAAAATTGATGCATATGAACTTTAATTTCCTATCAATCCAAATTTAAATAATTTTCTAAAAATACTGCTAGTAATGATTCCTAGAGTTGTGTGACTATAGATCAATATTTAGAATTGACACATACTTCCACATAACTCACCTTAATAAAAGGGTAAGATTATCTTACAGCTGTTCAGTGGCAAAGTTTGTCTTGGGTAACTACTGGCTGATGAGGGAAAATCATCAGGCCCACTACCCCATCTCCCAGATGCTTTGGGAAGACAGGAACAGAGTAATAGGTAGTGAGACTTCCCCAGAGCTGCTTCCTGGTTTCAATGAGTTTGGCACTATTTTTTTAATTTTTTTTTTCGTAGAACAACTTTTTTGGATGGAAAGACAGGATTTTTGTCAGATTCTTCATTTTTTAAAAAAGACTTTAAATGAATCTGAAATGAATGAGACCTCTTGTACAGATGAAAGATGCAAGTTTTTTCTGTTTTACGTAAGAGACATTTCAAGGTAGGTCTTGTTCACAGAGTGCTCTGTCTCCTGTAAGGTTAAGTCTGATCTGAATTTTCAGATGCTGTATTTCATTATGTATTTTCCAACTTATTGCTTGTAACAGCAGAAATAAGATGTGTGTGACTACGGTGCTAATTTGGGAACGGGGAAATACAAGAGCAGCTCAAAATTTGAGTACTTTAGCCTGGGTCCTCAATGGATGGTAGGTACGCAATTACTATTTTTTGAAATCAGACAGGCAGCTCCATATGATAAGGATATGGGTCTTTCTTACACTCTGATGAACTGCTCCTATTCTCAGAATGGAATGATTTTGTATATGCTTTGCTGTACAAGGGCTGAAATATTATTTCAGGTAAACTGTGCAATGCACAGATATGAGCTTTAGTTCCTGGATATACTAACTGAGGTCCAGTATGCTATTTCTTGAACCAGCTTGAAGGCAATGGGTGTGGTATTTAATAAATTGGCCTCAGAGGTGGGCCCTGCTGGACCTACAGTAACTTAGTGGAAATAGTTCAAGTAAAGATGTCAAGCTATTGTTAATTTTCCCCTTATGCAGCATGTCATAGTCCCCATAGCCACAGGGAATGGAGAGCTGACAACAGAAGGCCTTATGAATTCATTTTTCAATACCCATTTAAGATGCAGACTTCTTAGTTTAGAATACACATCCTTCATGGGCTGACGCACAACAGTAGTATGTACCTAATACCATATAATTGTTTAAAGCATTGGGGTCAGTGCTTTGTTTTCGATAACAATTTATGTGTAAACCTGCTGAGCTGTAACAGTATTGTTCAGAGCACATTTAAATTTTACATATTTCCGAAGAAATATTATTGGCCTT
The DNA here is from genome assembly GCA_032466535.1 of Forpus xanthops. Classification (NCBI taxonomy): domain Eukaryota; kingdom Metazoa; phylum Chordata; class Aves; order Psittaciformes; family Psittacidae; genus Forpus; species Forpus xanthops. The sequence goes on from JASSUY010045448.1 coordinate 18,563, forward strand.
ACTTTCATAAGTTGTATACATACAAATTCTCTGCTGACTTCTTATGGAAAAGCTGGTGGCTGTAAAGCTTTCAAGCCACCTTGTCTATCTGCTGAAATGGCTGATAGAATATTTATCTTTTAACCAGTTGTTACAGATTGGAGAGGATTTCACTGGTGTGGAATTTATACCTTAGAGTGAGAAATCTTTCTGATCTTACTTCTCAAACGAGGTGATCATCCACTATGGAGCAGTGTGCCTGAAACACAACGAGCTGCAAGCAACAGATTATTTTTTCAAAGGTTAGAAATGAAAAATCCCGTAACATAGTTATGGGATTCACTGCTAGAAAACCTCTGATCAAAATTATCTACTTCTCTTATTAAATCTTTATTTTGTAAAGTGTCCCATAATTTAACCTTGCAGTTTGCTAATTCTGCTTTAACAAAGGCAGACTCTCGTCTTGAAAAGAATTAACATAATAGTTTTTACCCTTATTTTATTATTTCAAAAGGATTTTTATTTACTAAAATCAAGTAGCAGCACAAGTATTTGTATGAGTTTGTGTCGTGGTTTGAGGCGTAAATCAATCTGCCTGCCCACTCACTCCTCCCAACCTTCTTTTCCCCCCCACTTTA
>JASSUY010045450.1:0-15742 GCA_032466535.1 Forpus xanthops
TGGATTGTCATTGCTGCAGAGCTAAACCATAGATCTTCCTACCCTACTGGCTCCATTTTAAGTAACACCCATCCGTACCGAGCAGAAATTGAGGGGTTTTGGAGACAAGGTCTAAAACCAGCAACAACCCCTCCCCTGCTCTTCCCCATCCCTGTCAACCATGGGACTGTGCCCAGAGGGTGGGCTGACACTGCCCTTCGGAGCGATGGGGATGCAGCTCCCCTCGCAGCTCTCGTCTTGTTGCCTTTGATTTAGGGTCAGCTGCTTTTGCTATGGAACAACCGTACCTGTTCCTGTGTGAACACAACAGCCTCATGGCCTGCGTGCCCACTGCCCTGCTCTGCCTCGCTGCCCAGGGACCTGCAGCACTGCAGGCTGCCACAGGACAACGCCACAGAAGCGCCAGCGCAGTGGGTGCAGGTTTTAACACCTTGTTATTCACCAGCAGCATCTGTGTTGGTGCTGAGCACTCTCCCATTTCTTGCAGCTCTAGTTCTCCTTGCTGCAAATTAATATTCTCACAACAACCCCCTCTAATCAGTCTTTGCTAAAAGCATTAATTAAGACTTTAACATTTTTGATCCCATCAATTTTCTGTTCTCTTCTTATTAAATAGATGTACTAGGGGAGTTTAAACAGTAACTGCCCGAAGTTTGGCGATAATGAATAAATTAACTTTGCCAGCCTCTGGCTAAGCATAAAATTTGCAGTAACAAATGAAACAGAGGCACCTCATGCATTAACCACCCAGCTTTGACACCAAGTTTGGGAGCACATTATTTACTCACTGAGTGAGCCTGGGCTCCTGCATAGTTTATGCAGACAGTGAAAACTGCCGTGGTCAGACAGTCTGCTATGTGCTCCATCACAGCGAGAAGCCACTCGCCCGCCTCCCCTTCAGTGGGGCCCTGGCCTTGTGCCACACACAGGGATGCTTTCGGGACCGCACGTGTCCTCTTGCAGGGACACACAAGGAACTAGGTAAGTTTGCTTTTTACTTGCTGAGTCTTGGCACTTTGAAGGTCACCAGTGCTGCACAACTACTTTTGTTCCGCGTATTTTCACATGTGCACCGGCTCTGTTGCACCGCTGTAAATCCATTCGCTTTTGTAGAACCAGGCAGTGAATTTATAGCGCTGTAACTGTGAGCAAACGTGGCTGATGGCACACGCTGGAAATATTACAAGCAAAAGTGCAAAGTTGTATTGATTTTGTCTCAGGAGCAATGTGTGTTTCCTTATGACTATATTATAGATGACTCAGCTCTGGCCCCAACTGCCATCACTCACTTCCCAGCACAGTGCTACAGCTTTGCTGGTGTGCTGTCCCCATGCAGGACCAGAGCTGTGTCCCCAGGGCCCCCAACCATAGCACTCCCTGCCCGGCTCCACACAGCACTGCAGGGAACTCACTGCCTTCCCCACCTCTGCAGGCGGAGCACTTACTCCTAATTGATTCCGACAGCAGACACCGCGAGGAATAAGGAGATTTTTGAAAGAGCAAGATTTGCCACTAGCTTCTGTCCATTAAGGGTTCAGCAAAGCCTCACTTTGCCCTCTGTAAACACAATCAGCAGCAGAGAGGCAGTTGCCCTTTTCAGAACAGTGAGCACTCTCAAGGACAGATGTTTCAGCAGAAGTCCTTAACGCACTCACAAGCAATAGGCCTCCAAATTCTTTACTTTTTCCCATCAAAATGTTTCTCATTCTTTTAAGTGCTTTTTAAAGACCAGTGATGGTACCAAGAACTGCAGCCTCTCCTTCAGCCAGTTATTCTGCCTGCACTACACAAGTATGGGACCAACCACTGGCTGTGTTTTGTGCAAAAAATGCTGGCCCAGATGTGGAAACCAGGACCCAAAACATGGAGAACTCATTCTGCCTATTTCTGAAGGCTAAAATATATCAAAGTGAAGGTACAGCCACGTCATGGGTGCTCCCTTGTTGAAGTTATCCTATATGTGCTGGGAATGAGTGTGCATGTGTGCAGGTCTTCCCTAGATAGAAAAGATGCCCTTGCTCTTGTTGGAAGAGGATTTCTTTTTTAATCAGATCCTCAGATTATTGTTTAGCAGTTGTGAGGTTTTATAGTGAATTCGAGTGTCAGAATTGTTATTCCTACTGTGATACGCTTAATTCTGATCTCTAAAATCACAGAAAAAATGTTATTTTTAGTTGCAGCTTTAGTATTTTTCACCTTTAATGTGATGACAGTCTAAAAGACCTTGATAATTCTGCTCTTGCCACTGCACACACAAATCCCAGCTGCTGCCACATCCCTGTGCAGGTAACAGGCTACAACACCAAGGGAAGGGCAAGTACAGCATGATGAATTTCCTTCCCTGGTTTCTATATGCAACTCAAGACATTATGTACTCTGTAAGTGATAAAACACAGGTATTGCAGCAAAAGAGATCCGTCTACTAAGAGACCTTGCTGGGGAGGGCTGCAGGTAAACCACAGACACACTGCACTGCTTCAGGCATCAACCTTCCCTGTAGGCAAATTCAGGCAGATTTTCTTCTTCCTCATGTGAAAAAATTCGTTTTGGTTCCCGTCCTTTGAAGGAAGACACATCACTGAGAAATATTCACTGCCCGTGAAGAAAATCAGCAGCTGACGGGGCACAGTTCAAACCCAGGTGGGTTTCACTCTCACAACTCAACGGATGAGAGCTCTGGTGACACTCCATACTCCACGCATACGGAGTAACTGTGCTTGAGCAGGTTCCCAGACATGGATGCTGGAGCTGATTCAGGCATGGTCTGACATGGAAATCTTGTTTCCACCTGTCTTTTCAGAAGACTTGCCTCCAAGGCACATGTGGAAGCCAAGGACCATGTTCTTCAGTGACTCACCTCTGTTTGCAACTACCCCCTCCCCAAGCTTATGAAGAGGAGTCCCTCTTTTTGTGGGATGATTATGGATTATTCCTCAATCTAGGGGACGCTGCAGCTGCCATTAAGGGGATGAACATCCTTACAAAGATTTTAACACCTTTTCTGAGTCTGCCTTAACACAAGAGCACTTTTGTTACTACAGTGTAGTAGCAGGTATGAAATACAGATGTCTTCTGTTGACACCCACTGTGATTTGGGAGGCACAAATCCCTCACAGTTACTGGCAGTCCTAGAAAAGCAAATTCTGACTATCTGAGGAATGGGAATTCCTTTCTTGCCTTCCTCCTAGAAGAGAATTTGGATAGGAGGTGATGCAGTGGCATGTCCTGCTTCTGCTCACAGCTTCTGCCAACAGAGTTGTGCTGGTGCAGTGGCTGTCCCCCTACCATTTCCACATTAGGGCCCTTTCTAAAATGCTATACAAATGAAAGGATAACAGTCGCAGGTAGCAGAGGATATTCCAAAGTACTTCCCTAAATTCAGCTGAAGAAGGTGATAGCACAAAGGACAACTGCAATTTTGAAAATCAGATTATAAGAACACACTGGATCCAGTCCTAAGGAATAAAACACTCTGGTTGATTCATTTCTCTTAGTTTTTCAAGGCTTGATTCACCGCTCTTCAGGAGTCCTGATGAAAACCACAGCAACTTACCTTGGGTGCTCTGCACCATGCCTCTGTCCCTCTGACCACATCTGGCACTCACACCCCAGACACAACTGGCGTGGGCACAAGGAAATGCAGCCACGGCTGGTGACAACCTGTCAGCACCTTCTGCAGGGCTTGGCAGAGTGCAGAGGGTGTAACAGAGAACTGACTTCATGTTGGTTTGTGATGCACCTTTCCTCACTTGTCTGTGCTGTGCCAAGGCAGGGAAGGGACACAGCCCCGACGTCCTCAGGGAGCTCCAGGCACAAGGAAGGGCACATGCATCTATAGAAACTTTATTTCAAAATCTTTTTATTCAACTGTTATCCAGCAATATACAATACAGTTTATAAACAAATGTCTTACCTTGTTTTCAATCTTCATTTAAAAATAAATATTATTGACAGTGAATATTAATTATGGTCAGATGTACCTTTTTAATTAAAATGTCTCCAAAAGAAATAATTTAATTAAAAAAGAAAAAGGAAATCCAAAAAACCTAAACAGAAGAATCTACTAAAAATATTTCCTTTTTTAGGAAAGGCTTTGACCCAACGTCTTTACATATTGTGATAACTGCTCAACAGTTCGTGCAAAATGAACAGTCAGAGGGAAGGTTTAGAAAAGAAAAACCCTTACATTAAAATAGAGAAACCAAAAGTGCCATGCACAGAGCAGGGCTTTACACAAGAGAGTCTGGAAACTAGATGCATTATTCTAAGTGGTTTATTTTCTGTGACATCCCCAAAAATATGTTTATCCCCTACAGAGAACTGATCATGCTGCTCGCAGTCTCTTTCTGTCCATCTTTAAAACCACAGGTATTGTTCGTCAGGAGTTTGTTCAGGTTTACATAGCTTCTTGGCTGCAGAGGAATGGAGGAAGCAGTCGATCAGTGGTTTACTAACAAATGTACAAGCTGATGCAGTAGTAAGAGGGCCGTATAGAGGAGTGGATCTGTGGCATAAATAGGTCCTGTACCTAGAACAGAAAGAGGCAAGGGAAAGATAGAGATTTTATTCTTTATCTTGTCTAATATAGAAGATTAAATGCGGAAGAGAAATATAGAAAGATTTATTTTTATATCATTTCAGAGCCAGGGGTCAGAAGTGCAATTTTAATAGTAAAACAGCTATCCAACTCAAATAGCTTTCTTTCCCTCTCCCAAACCTCAGTCCACTTAGGCCATCTCATTATGCATTACTAATGGTATGCCTAAACTTGGCTTCAGCCAAGGTATTAGCAATTGAAATTTCTATAAATACACCTTAATCTGGTATATAGTTTCTTGAGAAATGACAGGTATCAACCACCCACTACTTCAAAGGGAAATGACAAATGCTGCAGCTGTACTCCTTGATTAGCAGGACATGAGCCCATTTCATCTGGAATGGAAACAGGAAGATCTTGACATCTTTACCTTTTACAGGAAAGAGAAGAATTTTACATTGAAAATGTGCAAAGGAGCTACAGGACAAGAGCACAGTGGGACACAGCAGGGAGTCAATGTCCACATCCATAAAGGGTGAGATGGCTCCAGCTCCCTCGAGGTGAGGTTCTGTGGCACAGAGTGTCCTCTGTGGCCATACTGCAGCTAAGCAGGCTGTCCCTGCCTCACAGACACACCGCGATACTTGTTCACCAAGAGAGGCATTTACTGTGTGTCCCCATGGCCCAGCCCCTCATCCCTGCTTGCAGGAGGAACTGATGCCTGCAGTGCTGGCAGCCCCAGCAAAGGGACTGGTGGTGCGAAGTGGGAAAGCATTTTGTGCTCCGTATCTCTTGAGAAAGGAACTGGGCCACGTCTGCTGAGGAGTCTGTTCAGGCACCCTAATGTGAATACTTCAGTTGGTCTCTGCAGCTCTGAGTCTCCCTCAGCTGTGGCATGACCAAAGGATGTATCTCCAGCAGCTCCCCTTTAACCCGTTGCTCCTGGGCTGCCCCAGCCTCTGTACGTACCTCACCAGCAAAGCTGGGGTATCATCCGGCATAAAACCTACTTGATATTAATGTAGTGAGCAATTGAGGAACTCACAGAATGTCCCTGCAGCGCTATCTCAAATGCCTGCACTGTGGAGATTATTTAGTTATTAAGGTTTTAATTAAATCCTTGCGTGCACAAACACATGACTAAGGGCTGCCTATGTATCCACAGCAAAGCATTAACACGGATCTGGGATTTTTCTTTTTAAAGCTGAAAATCATTAACAAACACAATTAACGGAGGTAAGTGGAGGAGTAACCCGTTGAAGCCTGGCCATAAGGACACCAGCAGTGTGCGCAGGGAGGTTCACCGCAGCGGCTGAAGCTCGGGGTCAGGCCAGCACAGAGCATCACCGGCCCGGGGCGCTCCCGAGGCAGCAGCGCAGGAGCTCCAAAAGCTCCGCTCGTCCTCCGCGCCCCAGGACCCGGTCCTGTGGAGCCGCCGTTCACGGAGACTCTGTCCCTGCATCCCCTCCCTGTGCGGGGAGGGTGGGCGAGGGCAGCAGGAGCCCTGCCGGTGCTGATGCCAACTCTGCCTCTGCCAGCCCGGGAGCAAATGTGAGAGCCATTCCCCAGCCTCAGGGACCTCCCTCCTCCGTCAGTCAGATCACAAACACATCATACCCTGTCCTTCCCACAAGGGTAGAACCCCAGCAGAGGATCCACCTACACCTGCGAGAGCGAGCAGCTCCCTCACTGAGCAGGCTGAAGGTGAAATCCGCCTTCCGCGCCTGTCCGACGGGCTGTGTGCGCTCCGTCGGGGGCTGCTGGCTCACAGACGGCAGCACTCGCACAATGACCCACGTTTCCCGTCAGCGCATCCCCGTTCCCAAGTTCTCAGACGGTTCTTCTCCCTGTTGGGATATGGCACAGCCCAGGGTGGGCCCAGGAGCTGTCACCATCCCCTGTGCCCGGGGAATGGCAAAAGCTGTGCCCTTTCCACACCTGCCCAGCACCGCAGCAATGGTCGGACATCCGTATCTGCGATGCTCAAACCCCAGGGCAGTGAGAGCCCCTGTTCCTCTGAACTTGTCCTCTTAGTGAACAGGATTAGAGCCGGGGAGGTACCGATACTGAAACGAAGATGCGCTTCTGCGCGGGGGAATCCCCGGGAAACGCGGAGGAACAGAACCTGCGGGAAAGGGCTCCTTTGGCTCAAGTGCTCTTACACCCATCACACTGACAGGGTGCTGGGCTGTTCTTACACCCATCACACTGACAGGGTACCGCGGGTGTTCTTACACCCATCACACTGACAGGGTACCGCAGGTGTTCTTACACCCATCACACTGACAGGGTGCAGCGGGTGCTCTTACACCCATCACACTGACAGGGTGCAGCGGGTGTTCTTACACCCATCACACTGACAGGGTGCCGCGGGTGCTGGGCTGGGGTTGTTTCTGCTCTCAATGGGAAGCAGCATGAATCACAGCTCCCTGCAGGAGCTGCGTGTCCTATTACCAGCACCTTCCTCATGCCAGTTTCACCTTCAGGTGCCAGTTTTAGTTTAAATCTCAGGGCAGAATTGGGAATTAAGGCAACAGTCCAAAGTTTTTGTCTTTTCTAGAAATTGCCATGGTTTTTAACCTACATTCTCCCTCTCCTTAATGTGGCAGCAGAACGTGACTTCAGACTCTGTTAACAATCTCAGCAGTTAAATAAAACATTTTTACAAACTTATGTGACAGCAATTATTCCTACTGAACACCAAACACAAGCTTCTTTTTTCCCTACACTTACTCAGTGTTACTCTGCTCCAAGGCTTCAGGCAGTAGAAGGAGATACACAGACCTTCAGAATTCTCCCTCTGAATAATAATTAGACCAGGAATGTAATTTCCAGTGACTTCTCCCTGCTTAGTTAACCCAAATGCTTCTCATTATCTGTAGTACTGTTTAATAAACGACCTGGGCTTAGTCTGGTCTTGACGTTCACTGAAGGAATTGCTCCCCCCGTAGGTATGAACGAACAGCATGTGGTGCTGACCCCCAGGATCGTGATGTGTCACCAACCCTCATCTGAGACCAGGAAGTTTCTATCCAGAGGCTCTGGATCAGCAGCACACAGTTCCTTATGGATGCTTACAAGAAAATATTTCATTTATACTTGGAATATTCATTTGTTATTGCAAGATTATTTATCACTACACAGATTTCCAGTTTTGCTTCTAGATTATTGATATATTGTGGCTAGAAGGGAAGCTCTGCCACCAAGCAGAACAGTAACAGATTGTTCTGTTCCTGGATGGTGAATTGCTCTCTGGCGTCACTCATCCTTCTTTTCGATTTACAACATAATGTTTTACTGTAGTTTTCTATTTAGTAATTTGTTTTGTGCAAGCATTCGTCAAAGTTTGACTTAAAACAGTTCATCTAATTGAAAACAAACATTAACTAAACAAGAGACTTGTGACACATGGAGAAAATGGGAAAATTCTTTTACAAGCTATATCTAACCAATGGCCAAATCCCCAGTTTCCAGCAGTTTCCTATTTTTCTTCCTAGGAAGAATCTGAGAAGTCCCTTGATGTCTCTTTCTGAGGTGGTGGTAAAGTGCAGTGGCTCATATATACAGAAAGTCAAAAGACATCAGTGGCCCGTTTTCCCTGGAACATGGGATAACACTCACTTCCTGGTTGCTGCTGCAGCAGGGACCCAGCTGTCCCTGTAATGGGCATTTCTCTGTGCAGCCTCATCCTGATCCCCACAGAGCAAAGTTCAAGTAAAACACGTTTTCAAACCTGGCATTTCAGCAGGAGGTGAAGGAACCAATTCACCAATTAACAAATAAACCTCACAGGCTGAGCCTCTCAGAACAGAAATTGCAGGCTGTGCTTGAGACATATTCTTGGATAAAACGCTCTGGCAGCCTTGTACGTACGGCAAAACCAGGGTTTTATATGGGCTGTTGGTCAAGCCTCATTACAGGCAATAATGTCCCAGACAAAACAAATTCTCAGTACCACACATTGCAGCACTTCCCCTGAACGGAAGGGAATTTACCAAACCTCAGATATAAGATCTTCTTGGAAGTTTTTAATTAAAAAGACACTATCATTAAGTCACTCTACACTTACTGAAGAGATAATAAACTCCACCACATTAGCATTACTCTACAGTTTGAGACATCATCTTATAAGCTGCATAAATCCTTCTTCCACTCAGAAATACAGCACAATCCAACGCTGCAGCTTTGCTGCTGGGTTTAAGGGCTGTAACTGCTCCTTACCCACCGATGGTTCTTGAGGAGCCTGCAGTAACCTCAGCGCCCTCCCAGCCAAACCCGGGAGCACTGCCGTACACAACATGATGCTTCTGAAAGGAGAACATGGGACTATGGAGATCCATGCAAAACTACCCAACTGCACTGTGCCCATTGCTCCTGGCCCCACCATTGCTGGCTGTGGACCTCGGTGCCCAGGCACAAGCAGATACAGCTCCAGAGCTGCCCTCTGTGTTGCTGTTTTTGGCCATGATGACTTCCCAGATGTTTATAGGCAACTGCATGGGATCTGCTCACCACTGAGCACCTACAAGGTATGATGCGGAATTAGTTTTGTACCCATCACAGATTTGTATTTATGATCCAGTGGATTTTGGAACAGTTTTCCCTAACACATCTCAAAAATGTGCCTCATAGAAGCCAGCACACATACTTACTTCTACACAAGCACGCAGGTATAAAGCCAGTGATCCTTCTTGCTTCCTTCACCCATGCCAGCAAGGCTTTTAAAGAGCTTGACCTCCACTTTGAGACAGTAAGCTACAGCATGGCCAAGCGCCCTGGAGCACCGTGCAGCCCGTTTGAGCACATCCTATGAACAATGGGTCACGTGCATCATGTGGCTATGGACGGGTAAGAAAAGAGCTTGGCTGCCAAAGTCACAGCAGAACAGTGCAGGCAGGAAGGGCTGCTCTGACAGGAGGGCCGAGAAAGAGAAAGGTCCCTCCTGCGGGTCCGTTCCCTCAAGCACTGCAGCGCTCTGCGGGGAGTTGGCATGTGCGAGTGCCCGGGACAGGATGGGCAGAGGGGACTCAGGGGGCTCCTGAGGACTTGCACAGCCCCTGAGGTGGGTTCTGGGTCTCATCAGGGCTCATTTCGACTGAGACTCATCAAGGCCAAGCTGATCTCGAAGTGTTAGGATGGACAATCCTTCCCAAACTCACACATTGTGCACAGATCAGCCCAGTCCCCAACTATCCTCCATGGGGCTCTTTCTTTTCCTCCTGGGTCATAAGGACATAACTAGACATAAGCTACATGATACGATGGACAATTGACCTGCTCCAGTTCTACAGTTGCTGCAGGTCTGTGTGGCAAGACAATCTTGTATCAAACACAGCTGCTGCCATACAGAAAGAGGGACAGCTAAACTGGTGGGTTTGATGAATGTCTGGAAGTATTATGTAAAGAGCAATAAATGCTTCGACCTTTATAAAATATGTATCTATTCTTTAGGTTACAAGAGACAAATCAGAAGGATTACACTGCTGTTATACAGCTGAAACCCCAGCAACACCTTAAATACTTCACACTGCTTTGCATTTGAATAAGCCAGGAGCTTCCCTCTTTCAAGACATTCCCATTAACAGATTTCTGCTTTGGTATCTGTGAGTTGATCTTTTCTCACCACGTATGTTATTCAAGAGACCCAAAAGATGTAACTCTGGATTTATTTCATTTCCAGAAATTTCTGCGGCTCCATGATCTAAGACTCACTTCACAAGACTGAGCATCATTATTTCACTCCTTTTGACATCTGAAAAATGAGAGATACAAAATCGTTTGTAATGTGATTTGGTGGAAAATGAATTTTGGACTAACACATACAGAAAAGTAACTAAATTAGCTGTGCTCAGGTGGTAGATGCACATCCAGCCCCAGACATCTTCCCTCAGTAGCACGGTGTGAGCAAGACCACAGCATATTGATCTGCACAAACAGCAAAAAGCACAACTCAGACCACCCCACCATGAGGCAAGGAACAACCTTGGTGGCTGAGGTGGGTCTGGGCCATGTCCTCGAGTTTTTTGTTGTAAACAGGAGGACTAAAGCCACACTGCAAAGAGCACACTGCTCCCTAAGTCGACACTGGAGGAACAGACTTGTAATAAAAGCCACACTGGAGGGAACCACAGATTTCCCCTTCTGTAACTGGTACAAAAGCTGCAAATATTTGCAACCCAGAAACAGAGACCAAGACATCGTTGTTCCTCACTTCAGTACCTTGTAGAGTGTTTCTGACTTGGTCGGGATTAGGAGGAAGCTGCCAATGTAGCTGTAATTATCGCTCCAATCAGAAAAACTGAAGTTAAGCAGATCCAAGTGCAGATTATCTAAGGATTTTTCTTAGACAAATAACCCTATCCCATCCACACTTAGAGAACAGAGCTCAGAGCATGGGCAGGACACATGGGAACGGCTGCAGGGAAGCCTGTGCCTGACAAAGCAGTAGAGGCTGTGGTTGGCATTGGGCTTTTTGCTATGACAAACACAACACGTTGGGAGCCACCCACAAATCCACAGACCCTCCACACCTTCCCAGTGGTGCATATTTGGTAGATGTCCGCTAAGTGAAGGCACTGCCCTGCGCCAAACTCCTCAGGGCAGGCCAGCGAGCGGCTATTTGGAGAAACCATGGACGTGGACGTTCCTCTGGGTCCTCTCACGTGTGGGATTCCTGCTGTGCGGTGTGGGTGGGATTGGGTCAGAACACCGACCTCACCCCTCACACAGCATTGAAGCAGTTCCAACCACTCCGGGTGCGATGCCTTCACCCGTCAGCCCCAGCGCACGCGTGGTCGCTCCCGGCCCGGGCTGCAGATCCAGGTTACACCAGGCATGTCAGTGGGTCCTGCACCGCCAGCTCCGGCCCCAGTGCGGGCACGGCTGCTCCTGTGGGCAGCAGCCACCGGAGCCTCGGCTGTTGGCTCATTGCTGTTGTGACAGACGCGTTTCCCAACAACCCGCTTTTCCCAATGCACCCCCAGAACTGCTCATTATTGACACGCGGGGCTGCTCTGCCCTTACCTCATTTAGAAACAACCCACAAATGGCAGCGGAGAACCTGCCACCATTCCAACTGCTTTAGCAAAGCTCAATCACAGCCCAAACCAGCCCCACTTTAGCACCAGCACAGCCCAAACCAGCCCCACTTTAGCGCCAGCACAGCCCAAACCAGCCCCACTTTAGCACCAGCACAGCCCAAACCAGCCCCACTTTAGCACCAGCACAGCCCAAACCAGCCCCACATTAGTGCCAGCACAGCCCAAACCAGCCCCACTTTAGCACCAGCACAGCCCTGCCACGCTCTGTCATGTCAAGAATTCCCTGTTATGAAAAAAAAAACGCCTTCCTGGCGGGACTGCTGCAAGAGACATTTCTGAGCACATCCTGCGTTACGTCTGCTCTGCACTCACAGACCACCACTGCTGATACCTTCTCAAAACCAGCCCCAGTTTGCCTGGACTCTTCTTTCTGTTGTGGCTGCTGAGCACACCACTCCCAAGTATTAGGGACCTCTATAGTCCACAACACAGCACAAATACTACTTTACATCCATAAAGCTCCACCAGTAAGTCAGAGGTGGGGAATGTGCAACAGTTACCCACCTCTTGTGAAGGACACAGACCAACTCTGTGATTACTAACTGTGATTACTAACGATCCATTTTGCAATGTATCTCTTGAAACCATACATAAAAGTCTGGCATTATACGTATATTCCTGCCCCAAATGCTGTTTGTTCATGCAGTGAGACACATGGGTACATTCAGCCTTTCCTCATACAAAAGCCCAATTTTTACTCACTAATGAATCCATCTTATATAGGAGTCTACACCAATGTCAGGCACAGCTTCCACATTCATTAGGAAGACTTGGAATATTCCTTTAATTGTGTTCAGTACTATGTCTTTAAACCATTCTTCCATCTGTAACTTAAAGGTATTAAAAAAGCTCAAATAATGTTCAGATTTCTTAAAGGACACTGCACAGGCTCTGGCATAGGTTAGCACAGTTTTGTCTGTCCTCTGGGAACAAGCAAGAACACTGGAAAGTGCTACTCAGATCAGTTGCATTGTCACCGTGGCACTGCTTGTTTCTGTCCTAGGTAATGAGGTGACATGGTGCTGCCGTTTGTGCTTTTATCCAGTTTGGGAATTAATCCATATTGCACCACAGAAAAGAAGGCATTTGACCTCACTTGTCCCCAAAGCAGTCTAATTTGCCTAGATATTAAAGTGCTAGTGATGTGGATTTAATGGAAATTCTTTTTGCATGTTTATTATCCAGTGACATTTAGGAGGTCACTCTGCTAATTTAGTTATGGCCTCTGTCGTGCTACTTTTAAAGTAAAGGAAAATGGGATGTGGCTCAGGCTGCATTCAACTACAAATAACAACAGCTCATGAGCTCTACATGGTCTCATCAGAAGCGCAGAGGGGTGAAGTAGACTCAGACACTGAGTGGAAAGGCAGGGAGGCTGAATAGCAGCACAGGGACTTCCCTTTCCTGCTGTTTTGTGCCCTGTTCATCTATCAAAGGCTAGTGAGCCGCACGGGCTGCTCCTCCCGAAGCCTACAGAGTCATTCCAGTTCTGACAAACCAGGAGAGCCCTCACCCAAAGTTAATCCAAACTCAAGCACAGCCACTCAGACACAGCCCCTCCGACAGCCATGGCTCGTACCCCCTGAGAAAAGCGTGTGTTTGCTTTCCTGTCTCCAGGCTGCAGAAGCATACCTTTTGCCTCCCAGTGCTTGATGGAGGTAACTCGCTCCCATGTGGTCTCCTGCCTCAAGGTGGGCTGCCACAGCCTGACCCTGGGCATGTACTGCTCGTAGGAGCATCACTGGAGCCATACACACACAGAGACTGCAGAACAGCGACCTGGTGCTTTGTCATCTCGGGCTGTGTAGCCCACAAGCAGACATGTTTCTGCCTCAGACAAGAAAGGCTTCGTGGGAGGAGAAGGGAACAGGTGTGAAGTGAAGACTTACGCTCTTCCTTGCTGTGAGCACTTCATCTCTGCAGAACACACAAGTCTGTGTCCTTCCTAGAGCACCCTAAGCATAATGAAGCAGTTTCTTGTTTCACACTCCCATCCTTGTTTATTTTATGTAAAGGTTTCACTTCAGAGCTTTGAGGCTAGAGATCAAACAAATAAAAGGGAATTTGGAAGCTGCAATGTCTCCTCTAGATCCTGCTCAGAAGTTAAAACTGCCCCCAAGCCAGTACACAGTGCCCATTTTGGAGACAGTTCGGTGAGATCTGACATAGACAATATGCCCCTCCAAAGGTCAGCACAAAGACCCTTGTTAACTTCTTCACCTACCAGATGACAAAGTTAAGTCTCATAAGTAAGGCTGGACTTGACTTTAAGAGAGCTGAAACTAAATTTTAGGGTTTAATTTCACAGCTGCCGCACACTCAGCAAAGCTGGGCACTGCTCATACTGCCACTTGTCCATCTCATCCATCCCAGACCTCCTGGGACAGAGATGCTGTGTATCTTGCTCAGTGATGCTCCCACACTCCTACTTACCCGGTACAAACCAGGATCACTTCCAAACACAGTAACAGTACATGCAGTCTTTCATTTGCTAACCCCAGTTTTCTTCTGAAGCAAAAGACTCTGTTTGTGTGTAAATATTTAAACTGAAAGCCAGGAAAAGATCATTTTCCTTTAGAACCAAACTGACAAAGGCTCCTTCTCTGACACCATTAAACCCAATGATTTTACCAGCAGGTCTTTGCCTCCCTGCAGCCTAAGTGACACATTCTCAGTTTCTGTGTCAGTGTACCTCACCAGCAGACAGCAGTAATCAATTTGACTCTCCTGAGACCATAGCACTGAGGTTTAAACACTGCAGATAAAATTCTGTATAATTAGCCAGCATTTCTGGCACAGCGGGCAATTTTTCCATTACACTGGATCCATTCCTGTACACACTATAATGTTGCTCACAAATTTCTACTAACCACAATTTCAGGTGACATCTCTAAAACTATGGATTTCGATTTTACCTGGTTTGTCAGATGCAACTCCGTGCTTTTAGAGAGTCTCATTAACAGACACAGTTATTTGAGTAAGTCCATGTTTCAGTTCAACCTGGAGGTGTAAAGAATCACATTTTTCCAAGGCGCATGGCTGGGACCCCAACAGAAGTCAACAAGAGACTTGTGGGCATCTCCGGAAATACCATTTTATCTAAAATCACATTTACTGGACGGCAAACATAGAGAGACCCTATCCTACTGCACTGAACATATTGGGAAGAGTTCTATTGCAAGGAAAGCAGGATTAGAACTCGGTTCATGCAGGACACTATGGCTGTGCCATGCCACCAGCTTTTACGCAGAGCTCTCCCGTGTATAAATGAAGGTGTTAACCACTGAGGGCAAACCCATTGTTTGAGCACATTTCTACTTTTATACAGAAGTAATATCCCCATGTACACTAAAAAGACTTACAGACACTAAAGACTTGAGAGTAAATGTACTGGATGATTCAATTACTACATACAGATTTGGTGCAAGTACTTATCTGTATGCGTGTTGCAGTGCTCAAAATAGGGTAATGAAGCATATGTGTTATACTACTATGCATATCCATAACTCATCCAGCAACACAGGTTTAGGCCCTGCAGTCTGCTACATTGCAGTCTGCTACATTCATGTCAACACAGGTTTAGTTTGATTTGATGGCCCTACTGTGTGGAAAAACAGCTACGACACTGCCTAGAAGTGGTGGACTCCAAACTCCAAAGGGCTTCTAGCTTCCAGAGGTGATAAAAAAACAGTTAAACCCAAGTATTTCCTATAAAGACACTGCATTCTTTACAGAGAAAAATAATTACTGTACCTAAAATAGCTCTGAAGAACACCACTTTAACATAATAAATGGGAAACTCTGAAGCCCAAGGATGTAATTTTCTTTTAAGACATTCTGAAGCAAGTTTACTGCTTTCTACTGCTTATCAAATGTGAGTGACAGCACTGCAGACCCGAGTTTTCAATTTTCTCACTTGTCCCTGCAAGTCCTCATGACACCACCTTCCATGTTAGCATTCATTTGGTGTATACCTGACTAAGTCAGTGCTGTGCACAGCAGGAGTGCTCTGCTCTCCCCACTGACTGCTCCTTCTCCTGGCATGGGACCTGTCGCAGTGTGGCACCATTCACAGACATCAATGTGCACAGGAAGGATGGCACAG
>JASSUY010045452.1:0-36231 GCA_032466535.1 Forpus xanthops
CTAAAAATCCAAAACACAGTGCTACACCAGCTACTGCTTAAAGAAAAATGACTGCTGCTGCTGAACCCATGACAAAATGTTAGGTACTCGTAATAAGGCTGTAACTACAACTGGTTTTCCATTTGCTAGATGCAGATGCTCAGACCTTAGGTACCCAGAGGGCACATTGGGCATAACACAGAACAAATGATGAGCCTGGATTTGTTAGCTATGGAACGAGAGAGAGTAACACACTGAAGTGGATGAATTTCAAATGTGACCAATAAAAATAAGCTGCTTATGTAAGTATTTTGAATATATTTTGTGCTAGCAAGATGAGAAATCACCTACCTTAGAAGTTAGCCACTGCAGAATGAAACCTGCTGTGGACAGAAGAATTGTAATTTTCTGGGTAGCATTGAATTCAGTTCCAGGAAGAATGTACACCAAACAGCTGTCTTGACAACCGCATTCAAAGAGCTACTGAAGGTGGGAGCTATGTGAATAAAAAGCCTGAAACCATAAAAGCAGCACTCTGAATCTGAGGTAAAAAAGCTCTAAATTACTGGGATGTGTCACAACCTGTCAATTTATTAGCAAATGCTTCTAAATCAGGATTAAGAACAAAATATCAAAACCTTCAAGAGTGGCATAATGGAACTCTTCTGAAAAGGGAGAGAAAACATGCACCACAGGACTGGGGTTTCTAGGACTTATGTTAATGATCTTCAGAAGGATGTAGACAACAAAGCAGGTAGCAAGCAGCCAATGTCAGGTTTTCAAAACAGTAATTGATTTTGTGATGTGGAACCAGAAAAACTTTTGTAGTGACTTTCTGAGGAAACTTTTTAGTCAGGAATATTAGCTAAGCAAAAGAACAAGGAGCTAATTCTGGTCTACACCTTGCCTTTTGTTTAGAAATTTTAAAATGCTATAGTCAAATTGGAATTTTCCTTTCCCAAAGAGATGTGTTAATATTTTACTTCCAGGATAGGCATGACTACAGCTGGTGACAACAGACAGCTTATGCAGCCAAACCTAATGTTAAGGGGTCATAGCCATTGATTCAGAAGGCTTTTGGCCTGTGGGTTAAACGAGATGTAGCTTTAGCTGAGTGTCAAGAATACTGACTCTCAGCAGAAAGCTTCTTATGATGTCTGAATTACCCAGTTAGCAAAAGCAAAATAGAGGATAGATCACTGAATAAAAACCTGGGACTAGATCACTCCTAATGATGCTGAGGATAAGATTTCTTGCATTGGATGATGAAAGACCTGAGGCAAGTCCCAGGACAGTTTGTTGACAAAAACGATGCTTAACCACTGCAAACATTAGTTCAGCAGCAAGTAGCGTACCTGACAGAAAGGGAGGAGGGTGTAAAGGTGGAGGAGGAAAGGAAGGAAGGAAGGAAGGAAGGAAGTACCTATCTGGCCTCTTTAAACATGGTGGAGCTTTAAACTAATCCTGACAGCTTGTTTGCTGTTGGCACAAAGGAGATCCTGACTTGATGCATTAATTTTGTCAATCAAATGCTACCAGTGAAGTTAGGGCTGGGGGAAGCTACCTGCCAGGGTACATGGAAGGCTTAAACCTAATGCTATAAACAGAGGAAGAACATAGGCAGGAGGCAGCCAGCAGGCAGGAAGGTGAGGGTGCAGCGAGCTGTGCAGCAGCAGCAGTGCTGCAGGCTGAATTCTCACTAAGGGGTTTCTGCACAAGCCTGGGGTCACATGGCTCTTACAGCTTGTGCTGGGAAAGTGCTGAATGCATGCACAGTGGCTGGGTAGAAAAGCAGTGGATGAGACAGTACCCCTCTCCCATATGGACAGTGGTCACAGATAGTGGGAGAGGATGGGGTTATTGATTACCCCAACTGCTATGTCTGTCCTCAGATGATGTGTGGCTAAGCAGGGCAGTTGATACTATGGGGCCAGAAGCAGTTTGTCTCTCCTGCTGACACTATTCCACTTGCTAAAGCACTTCAGGCCGTGCTAGAACCTATGTGTTTCCCCTCTCCAGCAAGTTCCCTAAGCCCTTTACTAAAGAGTTATTCTCATGCTCTGTGAGTCAGTGAATATACAACCATTGCAAGCAAAGTGGAATAGACCCAAAAGGAGAGACTGAGGCAATATGGCCTCATAAGGCAATCTCCTTGCATATAGGGCACGCTTCTGAGGCTGCAGTTCAATGATGCAGTAAGTCCAGTTCCAGTGCTCCTCTTAGGTGACTAAATACATCCTAGCTAGATTTGTATTGCAAGTGCTGACACTGGGTTCACACTGGTTCCAAAAATTGTTTTGGGCTATCTTCAACACCCAGCTTTGTACTGAATGAGACTGGCTGCTGTCTTGCAGCTAGCAAAAGGTCAGTGTAAGGATAAGGGCAGCATAACGATCAGTCATATGACATGTTCAAGAGAAATAAAATGGAGTGCTCCCCTTTGTCCTGGATCAGATTGGTACTGCTGGTATATGTACCAACTTGTACGTTGGTCCATAGATTCAGAGGTGAGAGATGTGCTCTCAGATCCTTGCTCTGAGAGTGATTGGGGCAGAGAACAAATATTGTGGAGCCGACCATTGAAGATACTTTCTTGAGGGGGAAGATCTTTTGTCCAGACTCTGATCAAGTGACTGTTAGTTTATTGAAAATGGAAGAAATTAACCACACATAAACCTAAGAATACCTATTGTCTCTTAAGTGGCAATCTTACTTGAGCTTTTTGAACTGTTTCATTCAAAGTTTTAAAAGGAAAATGGACACCCATCCCAATCTATTTTCCTCTTGTTCAGAATGGTTGTGGTTTTCAGCAGAAATAGAAGAAAATTGTCAATCCCAGATTCCATCTGCTGAGAACTCATCGGAAGCAAGCACTTTATTTTACTTACCATGTGCCTGTATCTGGATGCTGGATGCAGTACCCTCTTCCTGTGCTTGGAGGAAACTTGCCCCCTTTCTCAAAGACTAAACCAAATATACACTGTTTCCTGTATATCAGTTAAGAAATAATGGTCTCAGCAAAGGGCATTAATGACTGGCTGGGTGAGTGGATGGCTTGAGATTTTTAATTAAAGGTGCAAGCTTCATTTGTTCTGGGATGTGAAATTCCATTTAAATTAGGTTCTATTGAATTCAGAGTTTTTTCATGGCATGAAGTTCACTGTTTAATGGGTGGCAGTGTCTCATCAGTGCCTAAGTATTACTGCTATGACGTGGCCAAAGAAACCAATTTGCAGTGCTGGGGCCTTCAGAAAATTTTAACTGGTTCATCTGCAGTAGTGAAGGAATTGGTTTCAAAGTTGTAGGTGTTTGAAGTCATATCAGAGGATCTTTTCCATTCAGAGTGTACACTGAAAACCGTGATGGCCCATCACCTATGTAAAGATGAATGACAAAAGTAGAGGGTGGTAGGAGATGTGATTATGGAAGGAATGATAAGAAGAAAGTATATGGAAACCAGAGAAGAATCTTGCCTGAGAACAACTGGAAGCTTCGTTATGTGGGCCCTGTTAGTAGCTGTGGCATAAACCCAAGATAAATTGAAACTCCTTGTTTCCTTAAAAGCAAAAGAAGATGCAACCGTTACAAGTTTTTTGTTGTTGAAAATCAAAGATCTTTGTCCTTCTTGAGCAGAGATTATGTAACCTTTGTTTCAAAGGTAAAGCCCCAAGGGCCAGCAGCAGAACTGCAGCCAAAAGTGGTATCTGTGTAGGTCAGTCAGGCCTGGAGAGGAGAACTATTGGTCACAGCAGAGGTGGACTGAACTCAGAACAGGAACACTAGTTACCTCTCTTCGGCATGAAAATGTCCCAACAGCTCCATCACATGCCTGCCTTTTGTAGCTGGGCTGGGCCATTACTTCTGCCTTTAGTTTGTCTGAAGCTCATGCATTACCTCCCTTTAGGACTCATTAGCAAAACAAAGCAGGATCAGGCCCTAAATTTATGGAAATTATATTCTGTCAGATCTGTTTAATTCCTCTAGGACTTTTTCACAACTTTATTATAGTTGCATCAGAGGCTGCTTTGTTAGGAAATAGTAACATATTTTCTGCTCCCCCCACTTCATAGCACTACTCTACAGAAACTGATCTGACAGGGAGCAAAAATACGGTATTGGAAATAAATTTTGTGTTATGCTGAAAATCAGCCATGAAACCTCACTGAAGATGGTGGGTGAGAAAGCTTCCCTTCTCTAAGGAAAAGCCTGAGAACTACTTTCTTCATGGCATACGCTCACTGAGAGCCTGGGAGCCACACTATACATACTGCACCATACATACTGCACCACACATGCCTGGCAGTGCTGAACTGTGGGGGCTGAGGCATTTCTCCAGGATCTAACTGCAGTGCTGGGGACAAGGTGGCATATGATGAAATGGAGCAGTTCAGAAAGTGACAGCAGAAACATCAAGGAAACAGACAGAGGAAGTAGCAAGGATACACTAGAGCCAGCAAGAAAAACCCTTGTAGCCTGACCCTGAGAGAAAGTTAAGAGAGAGAGAGAGAGAGAGCTTGTGTTGTGGCTCAAAAGAAGCTTCAAAGTGTGAAGAGAAAAAGCACTATTGTTTTAACTCCCACTGCGCCCAGAGTAAGGGGACATTGGGTACATTCTTTCTAAACAAACAGAAGCACATTAAGAAGCCCAGTTTGCTCCCTCATCCATTTGTTCTCCAAACAGAAACAACCTGTAGGGATCCTAAATATTGGCTAACCACCCAGGTCAAAGAAGTGCATAAATAAAGAGAACTTTCTCCTCAGAATGAATTTTGTCTTTTCTTGCCTCTAGTAAAATATTTTATTCCTCTGTAGTGATAGTGTCATTAGCATTGTCATAGCAACTGATAAACAAGGAGAAAGATGTGTAACAACTTCCTTTTTTTTTTTGTTTGTTTCAAACAGGCAGGCCAAATGTCTTACTAACAAGTAATTTGGTGACAGAATTCAGCAAAGCAGTTGCATAGTAAATGGGTTTATCTTTAAACATAATGCTCTTTTCCATTTTAACTGTGCATAGAATTGTATCTTTAAAGGATCGGAAAAAAGCGGGGCTTCATGCCTCTTGAGCAGTTCATGTGACATATGGTCTTTCCAAGCAATAGTTTTATCGGCTGTGCACAGTAGCAGCAGATTTGAGCTAATGTTCCTGTGAAAACAAGGAAGGGTTTGTCCAAAGATGAAGAAGGGGAGGAGAAAGGCACCTTTGCCCTGCTGTTCAAGAAAAACAAGCTTTGTCTTACGTCGAACTTACGACATATCTCTATAAATATAGCAGCTGCTGGTAGTGACCTAACTTCAGCACATGCACCGAGTGGGCTGAGGAAGATTTGGTGATCTGTTTGATTCCCTGCCCACTGGTGATGCTCCAGACGTGAATCAGCCATATGCCACCATGAAGCCTTGGATGGAGATGGATTTTGCAGGCAGGTGGAGCGTCACCTGTGTTGAGAACTGAGCACTGGCAGAGAGCACGTGTAGCTTGTTGCTAGATGAATCACAGGAGGTGCTGAAGAGCTCCCCACCTCCCTTCTCCCAAAAATCCTGATTCGTGCTGGAAAAAGGATTGGAGACTGTTTGCTTAGCAGCTGGGCAGCAGTGAAGAGCAGGATGAACCTCGTACACAAATTACATATGCCTTGTGTTTATTTTAGACTACAGGTCTGGCCAAATACTGGCCGAAAATGGTTTTTGAGTTCACTGCTACTTCAGTTGGGGACTGCTGATACTGACAAGCACTAGAAATAATCCCTGTAAATTAATTGACGCCAGCATTACAAATGCAGGAAGAAAGCAAAAATTAATGGATTGCAAAACATTTCTGCATCTAAAGATTTTGCTATAGTAGTTGTACGCATACAGAACAGAAATAAACAAACATATGCTCATATGGTTATATTCCTGCGTACACACATATACACATATTTTTATTTGCATTTGCATTTATATATGTATACATATAATGACATTAAATAAATAACAGGTAACATAGCAGGGAAAACTGATCTCTCTGAAAGTGCAAAGTTAAATAAAATTCCTATGGCATGATAGCTCCAGGGAAGTCATGTTTTCAGAAAAGCTTTCAATGTGCTTGAACGTCTCTATAATTCTTTTGTAATAATGAGTGACCTTTTTCTCTCATTCTTGCAACAATACAATAATCTGTAGGTTGAGTTCCTCAGGTGGCTGGCATCTCTGTGTCGCAGTCAATGAACTTTTTCAGAATTGACATGAGGTTCCACAGTTGCAGCAGTGTTGCAGTTTTACATGGCTGTGATCCCTCCTGGAGGACACCCATTGATTCAGGGGGACATCTGAATCAGAGTGCAGCCTGTGGATTGTCCCAAGTCCTAAAACTGCGTGGGAAACAGATACAATTTGATTTGAGACCTGCCACTACACTTAAGAATAACACCTGCCTGTAATAACACAGTAGAGAGTAAGAAATTACTCTTTTGCATTCTCTTCAGGATGGCTGAGGTGAGAAGGAACCTCTGCAGATTATCTACTCCAACCCGCCTCCTCAAAGCTGGGGAAACTCGAAATCAGTCCTCAGGGCTGTGTCATTAAGGTTTTGAATATTTCCAAGGAGGGAAACTCCACATCCTCCCTGGGCAACTAATTCCAGTGTTCAATCACAGTAAAAATGGGGTTCCTTATGTTTACAAGAATTATTTTCTGTATTTCAATTTGTGCAATTTTCAAATTGGGACAACTGATGGACCCCAGTCTTCTGAGCTGCTTTGCCTCATGCCACTCTAGTGGCCTTGTTTGAGTGTGCAGAACAGCCAGACTTAAAACTAGGATCTAGGCTACTGCTGTTCATGCTCTTCCAAGTTTTTCTTGAATGGAGCATAAATTTCTTTAGGCTGAATTACACAAGGGAGAGTAGAAACATCTTCTGTATCTCCTTTAATTCTTGATTCCTTCACAGCAGCTGTCAGTTTTAGTTTGTTCGTCGATCATTCTGTTGAGCAAGAGCAAAAAAGATGAAGGACCATTCACCCCTTGATGTTTTTAACAATCCTGTCAGGCTTTGACAACTTGAATGGGAAACATTTCATAAAATTATGAGTGAAATTTCAGATGTATTTTTGAGGTCAACCACAAAATCCTTTGCTGTCAACTGAGCCCTTGCAGTAACTTTTTGGGTTTTTTTTTGCCTGACTCTGCAGTCTGCTCACATCAGACCCATCAGGTATTTTGAAACTTCTCTTTTATAGTGGGCATTTGCAGCAGCATTAACACAAGTATTAACACACAATTTGCCTATGGACATTACTGTTGCACATCAGTCCTTTATGCGCACACAGCAAAAGGGAAAATAGTTTAATGAAGACTCTTTAAAATAGACTGAGCTTCTCTGTTTCCTTGTCAGTTTCACCACCTGATTCAAACTTACAATATTTAACAACTAATTCAATGCACTTTTTCTCCCCTGCCACTGATTGAGTGGTACAAAGGGATTTTTAGGTGATGCTTTAGTCCAACAACAAATACCCTGTCTGTGTATGGTTTTGATCACTTTTTCCTATAGCCATATCCTGAACTCACATGTCTTGTGAAGGGGATCTATTTGGCTCTTAGCCCAAACAGGAGGCCTTTGCAACAGGCAGTGCCACCAGAGCTCTTAGGAACAGCTGTGCCCTAGCTCTGCTGCTGTCTATCAGTAGCTGCAGAAGCCCTTATGCCTGCCATGCTTGACAAAGTCCATCATCCAGAGCACAGGGGTTCATCTGCCTTTCTCTGATACAGGTGTGTCAGAGCAGCCTCTGTAAGGGCTTCCCAAAGTTTGCTCTTCAAGGTACATCCAAGCATAGTAGTTTATGTCCATACAGGTTTCTGCTGAGATGAGCACATGCAGCCTTTGCTTAGTTGACTGCAAACCCCATTTGAAGAGAAAATTTTGTTTATGCAATGTACACACATGTGGTGCCAGAAGGATCTATTGTATTACATGAATAACAGCCATTGTAAGCTTGCTTCAAACAGAATAGGTATCTGTTTCTGAGCCAGTAGCCAAAACCAGATGTAACCATGCAATTTATAGCTAACTAGGTAATCCATCAGCACATACGCTTCAGCTTGGAAAAACATTTTGAGTACCAACTTAACTTGAAATGTATGTTTATATACATAGATTTCAGTGGAGCAGACACATGTTCCTAGAGCTAAGTATGGCTAGAGCTGTGTGATTAAGTGCGTTGCTGGAAGAGTATCACTAGAAAACACCCGAAATTTTAGCTGCATTAATCTGTCTAGGGATAAATATAACAACAGCTTTGCCTTTACTAGTTTTGTTTCTTTTTAGTGTAGTGCAATGTAAGCAAGATCCTATTACTCTGCAATATTGAAGGCATAACTTCATGCATATGTGATAGCAGATTCCCAGCATATTATGTAGTTTAAAACTAATCTTTTCCACATCACAGTATGATGGTGTTTTTTTTCCCAGTTTTAATCCTCAGAATCTTCAAAAAACAATATCAATCCTGTGTGTTAAATCTATTTGAGGAAGAGGAACCTACGTAGTTTCCTAGTTTCTCCTCTGCTGCCCTTTGTTGTCTGTACGTTTTTCCACACTTGAGAGAGAGCATGCTTTCTGCCAGAGTTTCAGCATAGTCTGTCACACGTCCTCCTGCTTGGAGCTCTTTTGTTCTAATACTCTTGACATTTAAGCTCGGGCACTTTAAAGGTTCTTTCTCTTTACTTTATTCAATGATTTATTGATTACTTCCAGCTTCTGTTTCCCTAAGGCTATTTCCTTTCATGTTTCTCACCCTTCCCACTTGTTATTTCATTTCTTGATACAAATAGTGCTTCACTATTCCAGTTTTAAAGCCACTACCACCACACTAGTTTTTCTCCCATTGGCTTGGCATAATGGTACTTTTTTTACACACAGAGGGATAAAGGCATTGTAAATGATTACAGGGATCATTGTTAATGATGGATGTACCACAGCCACACATTTACAAAGAGCTTGCTGGGCTGCACTGTCCTTTGCAAGTAGTCCCTGTAAAAGTCATAGGCACTAATCACAGATCAAGGGACTACTCAGTGTGGGAAAGTGGCACTCTGCACTGGGACTCAAGTCAGCGCTGTAAGGGGAGAAGTCTCCTTCCCAAAGGCTGAGCTATGCTGGCTGTGCAAGCCTGAGTTAATACCAGAATAGCTATGATGCCAAATGAGGGGCATGCCAGCAGTTTAGGATTTTTGTGCCTACATATTGAGGCAAATTATGTACTATCTGCTACCTGCTGGGAGCCATACAGCCATAAAAGAGCATGGCTGCGTGTGCTCTCATCAGCACTTCTGCGAGGTACAGTTTTGTACTCACCACAGCAGCCAGCTGTAAAAGGAGGCTTCCACTCACCAGGAAGATCAGTTCTACCATAAGAAACAAGCATGTAGCAGGAGCTGTACTAGGTGGGGGTCTTCGGGTAAGTCTTGGACTGCAGCTACATAAATTGCCCATGTCTCACTTCCCTGCCGTAGCATGGGCATGATATCTGTATCAACAATGGCATCTTCTGATGACTTAAATTATACAAATAGTTTTTAAATCATCAGATGGGAGGGCATAGAATGGAGTAAAGCATTACTACTGTGTGGCCAAACCCTATGTAAGACTTTGATTAGCCTTCTTTCTCTGTCTCCTTCTTTGTTATGGGACAGGACCCTTGTCTGTGTTTCCCATCCTGGGCTGAGCAACACATTGGGCCTTTTTACTTCCCCTCCATGCCCAAAGTAGTGCAATGATTTGCTGCTGTACATGTGCTACAGCAAAACACAGTAATTCAGCTAGATTCAACTAGAAATTTGAATAGTAGGCATTAAGGAGTACATTGCCCCAAGGTAACAGCTTGATTCTATACAGTACAGAGCTGTGTTTGGACGGGCACTTTTGCTCACTTTCAACTCAGACATAAGGGGACTGAGAAACAGAGTGTAACCAACACATGAATATAAAGCATGCTCCAGTCAATTAGGTAGTGATTTTTCTGTCAGCCAGGTTTCTGTGCAAGGGTGCAGAAAATGATTGAACTCAGCTGAAAATGTACCTCCTGCTTGTGTTCCAAAGTAAATAAAGACCTTTTTACTAGCAAAAAAAGAGCATTGTTCTTTACATTTTACCTTTTTAATACAGATTAAAAATTAAATTGCCAATAAAATTTTATGAGAAAGGAAATTCTTGTTAGAAACTTTATCTCAGGGTATTGATTTTGCTACTGTGAAGAAAACTGCTCTCTAAAAGTTAATAAATAAGAGTGAGCAAGGACAGACTGATTTAATTTAAAAACTTCCAACATACAAAATGTTGGTAAGATTATGTTTTAAAAGGAAGAGGTAACTTGCTGGTTTTCCTACATTTACATGTCAGAATATTTTAAATATTGAAAAGTTGGTCTTAGGTATATGTTAGTCTGTGAACAGAGGTCCTTATTAAATTGTGAATACAGCTGACTGAATCATTGGCCTCTAGTGTGTCTATCAAGATATCTGATGCACATATTGAAGGATGTTACTCTGGTTCATTTTACATGCAGCACACTGAAGGGGTCTGTAGTCCTAGACGCTTGTACTAAGTTTCACTTTGCATTAAAAACTCAGCCAAACAGCCTAAGAAAGAGAGATTTCTAAATAGTAGTAACTATGCTTTTACTAACATCAGAAATTTGGCAGTTACGCTGCTGGCAAGAAAATTGATTTTACCAATAAAAAATATTAGTGAGAAGTACTTTCACTGTGCTTTTATATATATATATATATGCATGTATACACATCCGCACATGTATATTATATGCACATGTAGTTGTCTTTCTTTTAAGCAACCACACAGTGATGTCTTCTGATGAATAAGAAACTGAATGAGCAAATAAGAGAATGCTGTGAGTTTTATTCTCTTTCAGCAGTGGGAATAGTATTATTCAACTCTGTGGCTAGAAATATTTTAGAGAGAGCCTTCTGCAAGTTCCTATTTATTTTCTCTGTCCAGAATCTGCAAAAAACACATACATAACAAAAAAATATTCAGGATATTTCAAGATTACCTTTTCTCCTTTGTGTAAGAGGAATTTTAGTTCCTTATGGAAGCTGCTGGTTTATTTCTTCCAAATTACCTGGAGAATTACCTCAAAGCAACCAAAGGCATGTTACCCTTCCCTAGGACTCTAATATGATCCATGGGATCCCATGGCTCTGCCAACTCTCTGGTTGCAATACAAATGAGGGATTCTGCCTCAGACCTCTATGTGGTAGAGTGATGCTCTTACATGGGCTTTAGCAGTGTTATCCTGAGATGAATTCAAGTGAGGGAATCTCGGGAGCTGACAAGCACAAATAAATCTCTAAGTGAATGACCTGGTAGTTTGTGTGTTTATACCTGTGTGTGTCCTTCATACCTACTTAATTTTATTCCAGGAGTGGCGACTGACTTGTACTGCTGTGGCTTTCCTTTTTAATATCATGGGTGCCTGCCAGCTGCTAGATACTCAGAAGAAGTTGTCTACTTGGGCTCTTTCCTGTAAGCCACGTCCCAAAGTAAGTTCTCACACATAGAAAAGAAGTTCAGGACAACAGAAAGATATCAGTGAAAAGGTTCGTTTAGACTAAAAATTTGGTGGAGATTAAAATAGGGCAAAAGTTCAAATGAGAGTGAACCACTGCCAAGCAAGCAAGAAACTTGGCAAAAAGGAAGGAAAAGAAACATTGGTTTAAAAGACAAGTAACCATGGCAAGGCAACAGCTCAATGCTAGAATCTGGTTAAGAACTA
This sequence comes from Forpus xanthops, assembly GCA_032466535.1. NCBI lineage: Eukaryota > Metazoa > Chordata > Aves > Psittaciformes > Psittacidae > Forpus > Forpus xanthops. The sequence goes on from JASSUY010045452.1 coordinate 11,753, forward strand.
ATATCACACAGAGATGTGATTGTTTATTCAAGGCTAGCCTATGAGAGAACAGTTGTCTCCAATGAGTGTTCTCACAGCTTGGATCCAAAATTATAACTGCATTTTTTTAAAGCATCCAGCACTTCTTCACAACCCATTTGCTGTTAGACAAAAGAAAAAGAAAGTACAAAGTTTATTCTTAGTGCCCCTTGTGTGTTTAAGGCACAGCTTTACATATGGAAAGGCATTTCATGTCAGCTGTTGAACCAGTATCATGCTATTCTGCAGCAGTTGCCAATGGAAACTGTTGATACATTTGCGCTACCTTTCAGAAGTTTCAGAACTGGAAGCAGAGTATGGTTTAGGGATGTTTTGTTTGTGGAGGTTTTTGGAGGGTGAGAGAAGAGGTCTTGTACCTATGAGTTGCATTACCACAGTCACCATACAAACCAAATAATGGACTGTGGGAGCTAACAGCTGTGGAATTAAGTTTAGACATGAAATAAAAATAATGGCAGCGTTGGTACAAGTAATAATTTACTAAAGATGTTTTGTGGCTATCAGCAAACTTACCACATATCCACACATCCATACACCTGCTTAAGTTGTGCACCTGTTGTCCTACAAATAAATCAAAAGGGAAAAATGGAAGCTCTTAATGTTCCGCTATAAATAAAAGATGATTAATACCATTACAGTGACAAACAGGTATTGGCAGCACACAGAAAGAATGGAAGATTGTCATCTAATTTGTGCTTTTGTTTCGACATCTAGATGAACTTGGAATACATATGCAGTGCTAGAGAGCACAGCTGCAGCCCAGCAGATGAGAAAAAGAGAGCAGGTCAAATCCATCTTTCACTGTATGTCAAAAGTAGCTCAACCAAAGCAGGGTTTTTCATGGAAATGAGCACAACCTGATTTTTCTACAAACTGGGTAATTTTATCGCTTACGCTGCTTTGTTGCTCAGAATATCTTGGGCTAAACTAATACACAGTTGTCTATATCAGGTCTGCAAGTCTCAGCACTTTTGGGAACCTGACTTAGCAGCTATTCTTTGGAGACCTACAGGTCTGCATGAAGGCCTTTTTTTTTTTTGGAATTAGCAGGTATGTCCTTAAAAAGATCTTTTCATGCTAAGACCTAAATCACCACATTTGCACTTTATGGAATTATTTACACATGTGCAGAGGGCAGCTTTGAAAGTTGCTGGGGTCTTTGGTCTCTTCAAGTCAACAGGGCACATGCAAAATTCTGTGTAGACAACTTCAAAGTTCCCTGTTTACCCAGAGACTAATTAAAATTTGGACAATAGAAGTACAATATCTTTGTACTTCCCTACTTCAGAGCTGGCTACACTGGCTGTCAAGGTGATTTTGCAAAAGAGTTGTTCTTAGAAGAGAGCATTGGGTTTTAGAGGGTGAAGCTAAAGTACTTCATTTACCTTTGTCCTGTCTTTCCCCACAACCCCATCTCACCCAAAGGCATGCCATTCCCCTCCAACAAAGTAGCTACCTCACCTGAGCGATCAGGCTTTCTGGTAGTCTAAGAAAGGCAGTCAGGCAAATCAGCTTTGTAACAGTGCCATTCCTTCTTTTACGGGGCAAGGTATGGTCCACTATTCCAAGGTACAATAAATTTTACTGTGTTTATGGAATCTGAAGTGTGTTTTGTCCACTCTTCAGTAAATGTAGCTTATATTAGGGGCAAATAGCTCCAGTGCTGGGGGATGGAGGGCTTGGTGTCCGATATGACTGCATTTTTCCTATGACTTTATGTATCATAGAATCAAAGAAGTGTACTAACTTCAAAGTTTGGGTTGGAAGGCACCTTAAAGACCATCTAGTTCCAGCCCCCCTGCCCTGGGCAGGAGCACTGTCCACTATCCAACCTGGCCTTGAACACTGCCCAAGGAGTATCTCTCCAAACTCCCACCTGCCGTTGTATCAAGCCAAACTGCTACACCACATTAGAGAGATACACAGTCTTCTATTCTATTTGTTTCTTTGCCTGTCATCTAAAGTCTTTCTAGGTTAAAAAATCATAACCTCATATTTTTGTGGTGCTCTGTGTCCCACCTGCACTAATCTCCTAATGTCAGATTCTGTATCCCTGGCACATCAATGGAGCTGCACAGTAGTCTTAAGGAGCACAGAGATTTTACATTGATTTTTATCAGTATGTATACTTTATATAGCTATAAATATTTATTTATATATATACTTTGTGGAGGCAGAATAGGGGTGACTACATTTGATCCCAGGCCTCTGTGCAGGACAAAATTTGCTCGCAGGTTCTCTCTGATCGGTCACGAAGACTCATGAAGACATACAGCCTGAGCCCAAGGGCACCGAGTCTCTCTCTGCACTTATATATCACTGCTATGAACAGGTGCTTGTACAGAAATCAAGAGGCAATTCAAAGCATATGTGAAAGCAGAACTCAGCCTACTGTTAGTGCATATCTTAAGTTTGATAAAGAGTAATGTATGTTCCATTTTTGTGTCTTCTCCTTGGTTGTCAGTGAGCACCTTTAGATTCTGTAGTATGAAGTGGGGACACGCTGTCACTCTTCCTTGACAACTCTCCCTTTCTTCACTGTTGTCAGGAATTCACAATCCAAATGACTCATGTTATGTGAGCAAATATTGCCTTAGTTTGAATGATTTTATTTTCCTTGCATCCACCTTTGAATGTTACTATAGTAATATCTCTGGTTTTCCTTGTCAGGGAACTGTCACAGACAATTTCATAAACCTTTTATGCAGCTACAGTGCAAAAAAAATGATGCATTTATTTTATGCTTGCCTGTAAATAAAAAGGGTATTTTAAATGGATGGCATATAATTGAATCACAAGGAAAGAATAAGGTGCCAGAACCAAACAGGTTAAAAAATGAGAACATACTGTAATTCTCTCGCTTGCTCAACCTTTTCCCAGAACTTTGCCTCATCCCATTCACTTTTTTTTCTGGACATGAGCAGATGGAGAACCGGGAATTGAAAGAGATAATTCCCTGGCTTTGTGCTGCACTGACAATAACACACTATCTTTCAGCAACTGCAAGGACTGGGTCGTACTGCTGGCTGGAACATGTCAAGTCACATGATAGGAAGACCATAATAATTTGGTCTCTAGGCATCAGGGGATGAAGTGTCCTCACTGAGGTGGTCTGAAAGTGGGACTTTTCAGATGCTTCAGTTACTAAGATTGAAAAAGTCTTCTCCAGACATGAACATATGGTGATTTTCATTTTATATATATATATATATAATTTGCCACATTTGTGCAAAACGTCCACAAAAATGGCAAACAAGCATATGCACAGTACATCCTGAAAGTAGATACCAAGTTACAAGTAGCACAGTGTTAAGAGTATCTTAACACAGGCTGTGTGCTTTCTTTTCTTCCTCAACAAATAATTTTCCCTGATTTCAATCACAACTTAAGAAAAACAAAAGAACGAGGTATTTTGGTTGAATTTCTCCAGATCCTTAGCTTTGTATGGATCATAGGAAAAGAAAAATATTCAGTTTAATAATTTAGTTCAAAGAGTTAAGTTTGGTAAATTTCTGAGAACATGAAAGCAGTGTGTTGCAATGGAACAGTGGTAGAAACTGATCTGTATGTCCTCTAAAGCAGAGTTATCCATCAGGTGGGCCAGTAGACTTGGTCTGCTGCAGGCCAGTAAGACCCCTCTACACCTGAATGTCACCAGTGTGTGTGGGAAGACACCTAGACTGCTAAGACACCCATCAAGGATGGAAAAGACACTGGAGATGGGTTGTTTTGTCCACACGGCCTTTGAGCAGGCCTAATAGCAACACTTAGTTTCCCCATAATCATCACCACTGATGTCATAATAGAGGCTTTGAGGCACTACTAGAAATGTTTACATACATCCCTCCTGTCACCAGTAACATCCCATACTAAACATGTCTGTCTGCCACTCCCATGTATGTGCCTTGCTGCATGCTAAATGGGTTGGCTGCCTCATCTTACATTGGCTATTCAAGTGTGGCTTTTTCTGAAATCAAAGAATTTGCTCAAAGCTCCACAGATTGACGTGTGCAGTAAGCAGACCAAGACCCAAAGAGGCCTTTTGACATCCTTGTAGTGTCTGTCAGGAATTCCTCTTTCTTCTTCTGTGCTTGAGCCTCCTGCTGCTTGTTCTCCCCATTTAAAGAATGGGAGTGCCAATCATAGAGATGTCATAAGCTGAAGGATACTGCTTATGTGCTACTGATGCGCTGGATACTGCTGCATGAGCAAAACCAGCCAGATGTCTGAGCTTGTGTAAGCGCCAGGACCTGGCAAAAAGTGAGTACAGGTTTTCCCTGAGCCCTGAAATGAGCTAGAGAACTATCCACACCCTTGTAAGAGCAGAGCCTCAATAGGCATCTTGAGGTCTATATCTGCCCTGGGAAAGTGACCTGTCTTTGCAGTGAGTAGGAATTTCATGTGAGCATTAGGATTTCTCAATGAAACCATTCTTGCATAAATTACTGTTTTTAAACCTCCTTAAAAGAGGCTGAAAGCACAGAACAGCTAGGAGAAGTTACAGTATTCCAGTTAAGTGAAGGTTACTGTGGCAGAGTCCCACCACTGGAGTCACAATTTTCTGCTACGCTACTATATGCTTCCCAGAGAGGCCTGCTATTTAAGTTTCCTTATATATCTTCCAGAAAGGGGTGCTGTTAGGTAACAAAAACCAATTTATGCTTAGTTCAATGGTATAGACAAAAGGCAAAGATTATTGCATAGGCAGATGCATTGTCAGGGTCATAAACCAGCTCACACATTAATTTTATACTTTGGGCTTCTTGTGGTTGCCATTTTATCAGTCACTGTAAGCAGCCAGCAGGCTCTCATTTCATCTATGAAGAATGCAGCATTTTAGATGAGGCAAATGGTGTTAGAAACATGACGTAACTGTGGGATAAGATCTTTAAAAAAGAATGTGCCTGTGCCTTGTGCAAATGTGAACAAATGTCCATAGTTCGTTAGGGGCAAAGAATGGAGGAAGTGCTAGTATGGAAATGCTGCTGCAGGGCAGCTGCCAGGGGAGCTTGCAAGTACTAGATGAAGTCTATGGAGTAGAGAGGGCAAAACATGATGGTAGATGATGAGGATGTTGTACATAATGTCCAAAAGAAAACAAATGAGAGAAGACAATAGTGAAAAGAGAAGCTAGAAGAGAACCATTGGAGAGGGAGGAGGAAGCAGCAGACAGCAAAGGCATGGCATTTAATCAAAAATAAAGAGATGAAAAAGTGCAGGAAGGAAATATTTTAGCACTGTAGGAGGATAAGCTTGCAGACAAATTCTGTTTACTTCCTCAGCCAGAAGCAGGTCCTCATACTTTATACAATAAAGAAAGCTCTGGTGACATCTCTTATGCCAGCTCACTGGTCTTTCTCCTTCAGATATAGCTATTCTTTATTTTTGTATCCATGGCTGCTCTCACTGTGGTGCAGGATGAGGGTGCTTGGGACCATTTTGTCAAAGTCACTTTCAATGGTCCAAAATTCCAGTGTCTGGGACCAGAAGTCCAGCCTGAAGTGCTTGGTATTCTTGAACATTTTAACCTCAACTTTTAACAAAAATGTGTTTGCAGAGAAGAAACCACTGTTCAGGATTTCACTTAGCAGCTCTGAAATGAGGTCATATTCAAGCTATCTGCAGGGACGTGTTTGCAGAGATTTCACCACTAGCAAACAAATCTTTGTAGGCTCATAGTGTAAAATAAAGACTTATTTCCCATCTGTTCTGCCATTCAGTATTTGTCCATCTTGCACTGACACTTCAAGCTGGCTTGTTGTGATTAGCTTAGTGTGGCAGAGAGATTGCTCACATCATCAGTCAGAGCTCAGGTTTACAGTCCTGGGCTGGAGGTGTAGGTTAAATCCACACGAAACGCTTGTACTGTCATAAAACCACTGGTGGCTATGGCAAAATTCTTTCTTTCTTTCTTAGGCAGTTTTGGTGAATAAGGTCTAGAAACAAGAATGAGGTGTGGGGGTGAGGAAGCAGCTCTAGCAGAGAAAGGGCAGAAGAGACAACTTATTCCATACATATGTGCTGTGCATGTGTCATGACTCACCAGGATGTGAATCTGCAGTGGGAATTAAAGAGCAAAGGAAAGAGACAGGGTAGGTTTTCATTTGGAGTCACAGAAGCTTTTTTTTCTGAAGACTTCTTGATCTTGGCTTCCCAGTGATGGGACTGGTCAAGGCATTTTTAATTAAGTAATGGTTCCAGCTAAAGCTGCTAGTAATAAGAGAGCTGGCTGGCTTATGTGAGCAGTGATTGGTCAGCTGGGTCACAAGTTGAAATGTGCTCAGCTTTGTATGATAGCAGTTCCAATCATATGTTGCTTGCAGTGGTGGCCAGTGTGAGTTTGGAGATCTTGTCCCAGTTTTCTTCGGACACAGGTCCATGTCATAGAAAAGAATGACAAGCTCTCATTTAAGAGTTTCCATGGAAGTCACTGCAGAGGCCATGAAAACACAGACATAAAGGAGAAAATCCCATGAAGTAGACAACTTGCCATTCAGAAGACCATCTTAGACCTGCCACAGACAGGAGAGAACCTCCTGTGCAAGATCGTTGGGCACCTCCTGGTGAAGGTGTAGAGAATGCCTGACATTCACTATCTATAACTGCCTGGCTGCCACGAGAGTGCCTTTGTGCTGTAAGAAATCATTGTCATAAAGAACAGTGATCATATCACTTTAATTTATGCAACCAACAAGGATGCTGAATTTTGAAGCAAATATGTAGAAAAATATGTAGAAAAACCCACCCATCTCCATCTGGGAAGGCTGCATATGGAGACCTATAGCAAAGTGAGGATTTCCAGAGTAATAACAACTCACCTTTGTTATTTATTATAAAATAATAAAATTCACTTTTTATTATTTTAGTACAAGAGGAATATGCCAATTCAGTTGATAGATCCAAAATCAAGTCCTGAATTTCCCTGGAACCAGATACTTTAGAGATTTTTAATTTAGCAGTTTCCACTGAATTAAGAATTGATGACATTTTTTTCCACCACAGCAAATGGAACATACTGTTGCCAAAGTTCCTGCTACTGTGTAAGCATGGAAAACCTGATGGTTTCTTAAGACATATTATCTGAATAGCTCCCATTCGCTTGTGGTAGCTTCCTCCCCACTGAAAACCTACACTCCTTTGAAATGTGAGTTGTAGGAAAACTAATTAGTAAGGCACATGCTATGTTAAAACCAAGAGAATTGTTATGAGATGGATAAGAAATATGTTCTCTTGGACTACGATGCCTCAGTAGGTAAAGAAGAACACTTCAGGCCCAATAATAGGTGAGATAGAGCTGTCCTCAGACAGGAAGTTGTTCCATTCCAGGTACAGGACTTAGCCCTTCTTCTGGTTGAACTTTATGATCTTCCTGTCAGCTCATTTCTCCAGTCTGTTTAGTCCCTTCTGAATGGCAACATGACCCTCTGGCATGTCAGCCACCCCTCCCAGTTTTGTGTCATCTGCAAACTTGCTGAGGGTACTTTCTGTTCCATCATCCAGAGCATTAATGAAGATGTGGGGGGGTTTGGAACTGGGTGGTCTTAAGGTCCTTTCCAACCCCAGCCATTCTGTGAATCTGTGATTTTATGTCAGATAGGACTGAACCCAGTACTGTCCCCTGGGGTACACTACTAGGTACTGGCCTCCAAATAGACGGCATGCCACTGACTACCACTGAGCCAGTTTTCGATCCAGATGGTGTCTCTTCATCTAGCCCACACATCAACAGCTTGTCTGTGGGGATCTTATGAGAGACAGTGTCAAAAGCCATACTGAAGTGCCAGTGGGCACTAGTCACTGCATCTACCAGATTCACAGTATCGACTGTGATGAGATCATCACAAAAGTCCCAGAGATTGTACAGCTGAAGAAGCGGGAACATCTGCCCTGCTTCCTTGATGAGAGGCTTTTGTGCAGAAAGCAATCATGAGAACTCCCCATGGCACAGACTGCAACAAGTACTCAGGGCTTCAGGAAGAACTCCCTGCATTGTCATCACTAACCCAACAACATCACGTAGCTATTGAGTTCTCGCTCTGAAGTATCACGCGTTCAACCTGGACTCCTCAAATAGAGCTAGCAGTTGTGAACTAAATCAAGGCTATTAAGTTTATTTTCAAGGCAAATATTTTCTGGCAGGCTTGTGTGTGGTTGATTGCATGGACAGATCCTGAAGGGGAAAAAATGTCATGGAACTGAGAGCCACTCTACTGACTTCTGAAGAATTTTTCTTTCTCATTCATATTCTTCATTAGTGGTGAATCCAGGCCAGAGAGCTGAGAGTTGAAACTGAGGCTGACTCACTCATCAGAACAGATAGTAAAAGAGGTAACGCATGCTGTGAGTAGAACACAGTGATCAGATTGCTAAGGCCGTATGTTTTACCTACAGAAGATAAATGTAATACATAGTCAGACCTACAAATATTTCCTCTTATGGAGGGAGGATACAGACTCAATACAAATCCTAGAACTGTCATGATCCATTTCAATGGCAGGAATAATTTATAAAACAACCAGGATATCAAATCACATCTGAAGTAATTCTCACCTAGTACCATCTATGGTGGGGAGGATAAATGTCTAGTTCAGATTGTCTCTGGTGACATGTGAGCTTGTGTATATGAGTATGTTAATCTAGGTAGCCTTTGCCATCTAAATGCTAGATAGATAAAAAGAAAGATTTGTATGATTTCAGGCTTTAAAACTTTTCTCCCGTTTTTTTCTGCATGTTTTTGTGTCTCTCTCCCTCTCTCTCTCAGATGTTTCTCCAGCTACCTGGCAAACAGCTTCAGTTAAATCTGAAATACAGTTTTCACTGTTATGCAAGTGGTTGAGGAGAAACTTGCAGGTGATTTACAAGAGCTCATATGCTGGGGACTACAGTGAGCTAAATTGGCTCTGTCAATAAAAATCTATCTAAGCATCATTTCAATTTGGAAATAATTTCAGGTTTGAGGTTCATTGTTCCTGAAACGCAGATGAATGCATGCCACTCTCTCCCCCTCCCGCCTCCACTCAAACCCAAAACTGGTATCAAAACTGGCAACTGCCTGTTTTTTCATTCTTCATTCATGAACAGCATAGCTAACATTGATTCTGGGAGAGAAAAAGATGTGAAGGCAGTAATACCACATTTTGTCAAATAAACCCTCTCTAACTTCACACTTTAAAGTACTTAGACCAGTTTTATTAGAAAAGATAAATCCCTGAGCCCAGAGATCAAAAGATAACTCGTTCCCCCCTCATCTCTCTCCACTCACAGAGGAGTGGGACCGAAGACGTCAAGGGTGTAACGTGCCCAGGCAGGGCACGCTGTGCTCTGATGCCCACCCCAAAGTGCCATGGCATCCCTCACTCCTGTCACTGACTGATGGGGAGGAAGCCAGCACTGCAGCAGCACAGATAGAAGCTCTTGCTTCTCATGGCACTGTCAAAAACACCCAGCTGCTACAAACCCTGCTTTCCTTGGGAGCTCAGTAAGGTGGGGGACCACATAGCCTCCTGACAGAAACCCATTCCTGGCTCTGACAGACTCTCTTGGCCCATGACCTGTTTGATGGAGGCCAGGCTGGTAGGGCTATCGTGCCTCTGTGACTTGTCTTTATGCTGGCAGCAGGAGTGCCTTAGCTGCTTTGGCCACTGCACAGGGCCACAAAGCCAGCAGCCATCTCAAATCACCCACATCCTTGATCATTCAGAGCTGGTTCTCTTTCTCTCACACAGTAACTAGATTGATAGGTTGAGATTTAATTAAAAATGATCAGCTACTGCAAGGACAGGCTTTTTCTTTTTTTTTTTTTTTTCCTTTCTCCAGGCTCTTGGTTTACATGTTTACTGTGCTAAAAACAGTTACGAGCAATCTGGATAGCCCTCTGTTAGCTGTGATGAAAACATTCTCTAGTATAACCGATGGTGCCTGCCACTGAAGAGGCCCGAGAAACACTGCAACTAAATGGAAAATGAACCTTGATTTCTACAAATTATACTCTGAAGACCTGATGCTGTCTTTCACCTAGGGTCAATGCTGCAGCATCTTTCCTGGCAGGGACTCCGATTTGTCCTTGGTGAGGTCCCTTTGGTGATTCCTACAGCTACAACACAGGTAGTGATGCCTGCAGGCTGTGCTGGGGTACACTGTGCACCCGTCTTCCTTCCACCACCCCACACCGCTCACAGAGCTGTGAAAGACATGGATGTGGGTGGCACAGAGCTTCCTTTCAGGGCCTAATGCTCTTCGGGTTACTGACACATTCAGCAGGGGGAATAACATAATTCCTTATAATCACTGGCCTTTGGTGTGCTTGGGGACACAAAAACAAGCTTATACCCAAAATCTTTGCAGAAATATTTCAGTGACATGAGTCTAGGTCAGGGCATGGAAGCAGCTCTGAGCTCTCCAGCCAGATTGTGTCTCTGCCTCAGAAATGGCTGACCATTGCCTCCTCTCATGGGACACAGCTGAGCACCACTCCCCATTGAGCAGCGTGGTGCTATGGCCACAGCCAGCTCTCCTTCAGGGCATCTCACAGCACCTTTCTCCAGGATCAGTTTTACCAGCCCTTTACATGTCTGCAAAGCTACTTTCTGCTCATTCCTACACCCATCCTATAGTTCACCACCCTCCCTCTCTTGCAAGTCTGGGGCCATCTGTATACCGGATCGTGTTAAAAAATCCTCCATGCAGAGTTGCCCTGAGCTCAGTGGGCCGATTCCGCAAGCAGGGATGGCAGAAAGAAAAGAAAGTTCATCTCTCCCTTTTGGTCATAAAACAGCCATGTATTACAGAGTCACTACTCCTCAAAGTCCTTCTGGTTTGCTCACAGACTCTACTGATAATGCAGAAATTGTCCTTCCTTCCTGCCTCACACACAATATGAAGATATATGCACATACACACACAAATACAAACATGCTGTTAATCTCATGTTTAGGAATATATTCTTTTTGGGTATTAGTGGGAGCTGCTGCGAGTCAGAACATTCCCCAAGCAAAGCTGCTTTATTACCAATTTTGAAAATGCCCCTGCCCATCATTATCAAATATCCTAAATACTGGTGTTCAGCAGCATTCTGCTGGTACTTAGATTATGAGTCACTGTGTAATTTAGCCCTGTGAGGGAGATTGTAAACTGTTCTCCCCCTGTCTTTTCCAGAGAGGAGACGCCAGTGGGGGACCTTCATTAATATTCACTGTAATGTACATCTGTTTGCCCCCTCAGCCACTGCATGAAAATACACAGGCGGAGGGGGAAGGGCAGAGGGACAGCTTCAGAATGTTTGTAGCTAAGGCAGGAGCCAGGGATGCACCCCAAGCTGTTTCTGTCAGTCTGACAGGGACAGCAAACATTTACTGTTTCTACAAGCCATTCTTTGTGGCTTTATAGGCACTGAAGCATTTGAAATAAGAAAGGCACTAGCTCTGGCTGTGGAATAATAACGAAGCTGAGGTTGATAATGCTCCTCAACAGCTCAGTGTAGAGGCTGGTTCTTGGGTGTGGATGCCAGTGACCCACTTAAGATTTTTAGTTGCCGTTGTTCAGAAAACCTCATCATCCACCTTCTGTCCCATTGAGACTCAGCTACAACAGAGTCATACTTCATATTCATCTATAGGAACATCTGGCCCATGTCTAACATTTAATTTCCACACCATTAGAGTCAAACAATACATGTACATCAGTAGATAATGTAATGCATTATCACGCAAGGCAGAGAGCAGCAATTTATTAGCCTAATTTAAAATAGCCTTCAGCAAAAAATAGTGCATCTTAATTCATGGATCTGAAAGGAATGACATATTTTCCTGTAAAATGCAAAGGTATGAACAGAGACATGCTTTTCCACAGTGGTGCATATATTATTTCTTTTTCTTGTAAATCTTTTAAAAGATGAAATATCAGTTCTCTGTTCAAAAAAAAAAAAAAAAAAGAAAAAAGAAAAAAGAAAAAGTACAAAACCTAGGTACATCCATAATAATACAAAAGGAGATCTTACCAAGGGGACAAAAGAGAAAAAGCTGCCCCAGAACACAAGCACAAGTGACCTTTCCTTTACAGTGAAGTTGTGATCTCAATGTGAAGATCACTCAGACTTTCCGTGCTCGAAATTTGAACAAATCGAGGCTCCTCAAGTTCACATCAAGCATTTCTTCCTCTTTTTTATCTTTTTAATCTGACTTTTTCAATAAGGGACATTCCTTGGATAGGATGAAAAATATCAAAACAAATTAGAAGCCTTTGTCACCCTAGCACAATGAGTCATTTTTCAAAAGCCTTTGATTAAAGACTGTAACTTCCTGCTAGGGGGAAATTTAAATTCCCAAATGCCAGAGCAACACCAAGCTTATGTGCCACCCAAAGTTCATCTCAGTTCTCTGAAGCGGGATGAATTTTCTCACTTTTGGTTGATACATACATCATGTCTCCAGCCATACTACCAGCTTCTATCTCTGATGTACCTAAAGTTTATAGCTGTCTGAAGCTGAGATTTGTATTTAGCATCATTTCAGTCTATCCTTTTTCTATTTGATATCAAAATGCCATTGAAAAAATACAAAGGCAGTGACATTGGAGCGAAGTCTAACCCAATAAATCCTGAATTGCAATTTTCCACAGTGGAACAACTGTTTTAAGAGAACTAGAGGGTTGCTCTGCCCAGCCTCGGTTACAGCCTAGAGGTGGGAAAGTGCTTACTCCCTCAACAGCGCTTTAGAAGAAAGCAGTATTATGGGGGCAGCTCAATCCTGCTGCAATGTGACAGGTACTCTGAGAGCTCCTTGGGAGGCCTAGGGAGGATAGCCCACAATTCTGATCAGTTTGAGTCCTGACAAAAATGAAACCATGCGATAATTGAAACAGAACATTTAAATAACCAGGAAACCTTTAAGGCAAAAAAAAAAAAAACAGACATGCTTATCTCAAAAATCTGGATTAGCACTACCCTTGTTTGACACCACCTGAATGGAAACTCCAAAGATCTCAGCTATGGACTTTCCCCAGAAAACATATAGGTGAAAATCCCAAACAAAAGAAGTCTTACAGATAGTCGTTCTTTCAGCATCAAAGCCAGTTATCTCCACTTCAGGATGAAGTGCTCTGTTTAGTAGGCTTGCATAGAATAGCATACAGATGATTGGTCATGGGGCTTTACAAACACACAAAAAGTAACATGACACTGCAGTGCAGGGAGAGAGAAAAGTCAGCAGTCCCAGGTTCATGCGGGAGCTCTTCTGATCAGCCGCAGGCAGAAACTGCATAAGCACCACCTGAAATATCAAGGCTGAGAGGGTGGGCTGGAAGGGGGAGGACAAGGGAAGTGTTAGCTCTTCTTCTTCTGAATAGGTGTGTGAGCACACCTCGATCAGGTCAAGTACAGTCTGCTGATGGCGCCAGGAGGGAGCTGCAAATATCAAGGACAATGAAACTGGAGATGCAGCCCTGTGGAAAGCAGCCCACAGCAAAACTATGACAGGGCATCCCTATCAGCAGTGGCAAGGGGGAATCTGGAGATACAGCTGGGGCTGAAAAATGGATGTCTTTGACCTTATTTCAACCAGGGAGACAGTCTCTCTGCTCAGTGGAGGGCTGGTACTCTTGTGCTTATAAAAATATTCTGCTACTGACTTAAAACATGAACAACAAGAACAGGCAGGATCCAAGATCCAGGTGGGTGATCCAGCTCAGCAGTCAAATAGACTACTGTGCTTCTGGAAGGAAGAAGACTATCAAAGCATGCAGTCTTGGAGATTTAGAAAGAGCCACACTTGACACAGGTCCACTTGACACGTGTCAAGAGAAAGAGAAAAACAGTAAATGTTTCACAATACAAAAATCATCTCAGTCAACTCGCTGGTGTCTTGGAAGGCTTCATTTGGATGATTTACTGTCTGGAATACATAAAGCATTGTGGCTTGTGTGCGAAAAATGGCACATCAGCAAAAGGTTTTGGCTACCCATGTCAGCTGCAAAAGAAGGGCAGAGTCTTCTCTACCTGACCCCATGGCACATAAAGTGGCCTAGAATATTTTACCTGGCCTTCTCTTTATCATCCCTTTACTAAGAGGCAGCAGGACATGCTCTCCTGACACAGTTACTACCCTTGTAAGGACACAGCTTATGCTGAGATACCTGCATCTCTCTAGGAAGGAAATAAGACAAAGAAAAGGTGCTTGCATTAATGCTGCCTCAGGGCACCAGCAAGTTACGGGTTGGTGGGTTTTACAAGACTACTTACTATGCTATTCAATTAAAAAAAAGAGCAGTTACCATAGCAACACCCACATCTAATGGCTCTTATGCTACCTCTGAGATACAAAGCACCTTCTTACAGAGATACATTGACCAATACAGCATGTCGTGGGAAGTTTTATGCTTCTAGCAACGGTTTAAGGGGGAGAATGTGCGTTCCAATAACCCGATATATTTATATCCCCAGGTTGTAATATTAATTTATAACAAATTATTTTGATTCCTTGATATCTCTTTTCTTCTCATTACCATTTCTTTTCTAATAGTGCCTTCATTTTTTCTTTTCCTTCCCCCTGGATGGATGATATTTGATTAAGTACAGGATGAGATTTGCATATGGGAGCTTAGGGATATGTCCAGCAGTTAGGTGGGTCATATCTGCCTGTAGATCTCATATCTAGGAAATGCTACCACTTTATCACAGTTGAGCAGTCACAGCTGAGTGGAAGCCAGGGGCTAGAAGGTGTTTGTTGAATGCAGTCTGACACTATCAGTGGTAAAGGATGGCTTTGCTGTTCTGAATAGGGATGGAAGACAACATTTTTATTTCTTTCGCCCAGGAGGGATAAGTGGGAAAGGTGAGGGGGTGTGTGTGCCTCCCCCAGGGGTGGAGAAGAGGGTTTGGAAGTCTCTTTCTTGTCCTCCATTATTAATGGTTAAATGGGAGAGAAGTTATATGATTCTTTGACCATGGCAAGGGCTAATCTAACATCCCCACAGGCATGCTGAAGCTGGAGGGCCACTGTCAGAAATGTGAGGGAGAAGGGGCAGCTGGGCCTCAGGATGTCCTCCTTACCCTTTGGTCCTCTCTGTGGACATTTTATTTCTTCACAACAAGTCACAGAGGACACATACACAGTTCATGGAAGAGCAAGATAGTGATGGATGCTGTGTCCTTGTCCCAAGTTGCTGCTTTAAATATGTCCCTTTAAAGTGGCACATTGCTGGACAGTTGTCACTTGGGCAGGCAGGACTGGCTCCTGCCCCATGGGGAGCTTGGAGGGTTGAGGTGCAATGCAAGAGTCACAGAAAGAGCTCCTTACCCTTCCCTGGGCAAAGCCCAGCTTGGGCTCTCTGCCTCTCACAGCTTGCCTGCCACTTGAGCTCCCACCATGTCTCTGAAAAGTGGGGTCAAAGCTGACAATTAGTTTCCAGAAACAAAAAGAGAAAGCGAATCCTCAATAACCTCTGATTTTCAGTCTTTTAATTATCCAGCCAGCCCAGTAGGGGAGGAACAACATGTTTGTCCTTCCTACACCAAATATTCCTTGTAATTTAAAAAAAAAAAAAAAAAAAAAAAAAAAAAACCAAAAATCCACAAAACCCCCTAATGATTTAAAGAAAGAGATAGATACAGATTAATCACAGTAATTACTGTTTAGATATACATTATCTGCATAAACACAGAACACTGCTATTTTGTTACTGCAGCATCACTGAAAAATCTCTTTCATTCAAATTGCCAGACTGAGTATCAATTCCATGTTATTTTTCCATGAACATAGGGCTCCATGTATTATTTGTGATGCTCCTAATTTTTAATTACCCCAAATTAAAACAATGGGATGATATATGATGAGTGAAACCAAGCATATGCTAAAAATGTCTAAACAGTTTTACCTGGGAAAATGAACAGAAACATAAATTGCTTGTAGTGCATATTTAAAAATTCAATAGCAAGCTAAAATTATCATTTGCATTAATGTATTCTGAAATATGAATTATTAAGTGATTCACATTGGAGCAACAAAAGCCAGTTTGGAGAACCTAGCATTAGCCTGAAGCAGTCCTCAGCAGCCTTATCTTCCCAGTCCCCTCTAAATAGTGCTAAATATATAAAAGAGATTCTTCTAATTGGAAAAATGTATACACAACACCTGTGTGAAAAAAAAAGCCCTCCACATTTGCAAGCAGCTTTAAAAAAAGCACCCTCTCAAACAAAAGGAATTCAAATATTCAATGCTATTCAAGTCTCCTGTCTCTTTTTCTCTCTTTCCTTTCTTAACCCCCTTTGTACTTTGCACTTTTGCAATTTTTTTCTTTGCTTTAATCCCATCCATCACTTGGTTTCTTTTTTTTTTTTTTTTTTTCTGTTCTGTTTTTTATACCTTCATACTTTAAATGCAATTCCATTGTTTAGAGGTCAAGGCAAGGACCTGCCAGGAGGGAACATAGCAAGCACCCGTGCTTGGGGTGGTGGGGGAGCAGTTAGGGTGCAGAGGGGATCATGCGGAGCTGGCCTGGAGCAGCAGCAGCTAGTGAGACCAAGAGGCTTCTCTTCCTGTGGGGCAGGAGCACTGTCTTTCTTCTCTACACAGCAGCAGAGGTGCGGGAGGGAATGTGTGAGATGGGGAGGCTGACTGCAAGCAGAAATATTATTTGGTGCTTCATCCAGCAAAATCTGAGTTCGCGGAGTAATATTTCCTCCTCTGCATTGTGCAAAAGGGAGAAACCTGTCGGCAAGGCTATCTGGGAATGAGACTTGGTCTTCATAACTCAGGATCCCTTTATAGAGGATTTTTTTTTTTCCTTGTTCCTTTCTGTTTTGGGCTGAGGAAATGAGATCCTGATAGATAGCAAGACAAACAAGTTCTGGGTGGAAAGGGACAACCTGCTGATGGAAAAGCAGCCCCAAATCACTCTTAAACTCCTGTCCTTCTTCTGATGTGCTGAAGGTCAAGCAAGGAATTTGTGAAGGAGCCAAAGTTAGCAGCCTGTGATCCCAGCACTCTACTTTCACTGTAGAGGCTCCATTTCCCAGAACACTTCCTTAGTTCAAGTTCACTTCAGCGACAGGATGGTTGCAAAATATCTTTGACTAATCAGAGCTGAGGAGCTGCTGCTTCTCAAAACAGTTTATCAGTCATAAATGCCAAATCTGTGATGTGTTGCACAGCCCAAGTTTGCAGACTTTCTCCTGCACACAAAGCCCAACATTTCTGAAACTCAATTTCTCTTTGTGCCATGTGATTCCAAACATATTCTGACTCACTGTTTCCATTAGTAAAAAGGGAAAAAAAAGTTGGAAAAAAATATCTCTAAAGCATTATTTCTGTAACAATTCATTTCGTATGCAAAGTGTTACACTGCTCTGGGAAAAGTGACACCAAAGGACTTATGTGTAATAATGTCTGTGTTGTGCATATACAAATACACAGTGCCTGATGAGCTATGCTAATACACAGACAAAAAAGTGAATGTGACATTTACCCAGTACAATAAACATAGGTCAAAAAATAAGTTGCCAAAGGATCATTAGGAGCACAGTTGTGCACAAATAGCTTTACGTGGCCAGCAGTCTTGCTAATACAGTATCTTGTATCACAAGCATCCTTAAGAACTCTGGGTCCCAGAAATATTTTAATTGTATTCTCCACTCATTAGAAATGGGTATAGACCTTGGAGTTGAAGAATTTCTTTTGTTTTTCTCAGATTTATTAATCTAGCTGGATATTTTTATTATCTCATTAGGTATCAGGTTCTTGGCTTGGAGAAGTGAATAGGTCAGTTACATACATACAGGCATAAGAAATCATCTGTATTTCATTAGCCTGAAATTTCCACCCTCTTATATCTTTCAATTTCCACATGTCCTTGTACCAGGGTCCCATCACACTCACTGGGAGAGGAGCAGGAAAAGAAGGAGCTGCAGAACAGGTACCTGCTCATACGAAGCTCCTATGTTTCTTCCTAGGAGATCCCAGGCAAAAGTGCAGCTCTGAATCAAGCATATCCAGCATGTCCATGCGTTGGGCATGCCCTGTGTTGGCTGAATCAGGGAGACTGAACATCATTCAAAGTATGTGGAGATGCTGTGCCATGTGAACTTCCAAGTGGTCAGGAAATGCTGACAGATGAAATGCAAGAGGAATGTCCACTGTGGCCCTCTTTGCCCACACTTACTGCAGACATCTGTCTCACACTATGCTGCTTTTCATGAGATGTGGTCCCTAGTCTGAAGTAAACATAGGTCAAGTGACCTGGCTCCACCTAACCCTGCAGATGTTTTCTCATGCAAACATACTGGGCCATGAAGGGGTATGTCCAGTCACTGGTAATCTAGAACAGCCAGAACCTCCCAATTCTCCACATGGGACAGAATTGAAGCCAACAGTTCCCCCAAGCCAACCCACATCTCATTGTTTCCCATATCAAGCCATGGTTAGGGAAAGGTACTGCTTACCAGGAAACCTTGAGAGCTGAACATCCTGCTTCCAATTCCTTCATGCAAGATTTCCAACATCCTACTGGCCCAGCAAATCCAGCATAGAAAAAAACCACCTTTGGGTCATCTCATAGCTGCGTCCTATGGCCTCTCCCCTTACATCTATCTGCTGAGCATCATGAACTGGGGCAGCAATTCCTGTTCGGGCCCCTTCTTGGAGACAGCATTCTCCCACCTGCTGAGCTCAGCTGGACAGTGGTGAGTCAAGGGCCACGCTTGCCCATTTCTCCACATTGTTTCATGTTCAGTTAAAACCAAAGCTGTCAGTAATTAACAAAACATGAGATATTGGAGAAACCAGATTTGCCAAGCTGCTATTTTAGCAAATCATAACGGTGTTGCTGCCAAAATAATCACTTCTCCTCTCTGCCCCCCCGCCAGAAACAGTGGTGCACTGTGAAATTTAAAAACTCTATGTGCAGGAATAAAGTGAGGTTCAAAGAGAGCTGTGTTTTTTTCTCCAGTTTGTTACACTATCAAATGCAAAACACGCCAAAAAAATAATGGCACATTCTAGAAAATGAAAAATTCTTCTTTGACTTTTTCTTGCTGCCTGTGTAACAATAAGCAAGCTGATCCTAATCAAACAAAGCAAGCACCTACCAAAGAGTTTTGTTAAAAAAATATTCTCTTCCTTTAAACAGAGGAAAATTCAGGCTGGCAGAGTTGTAATAATTCATACAACATGGTTTGTAAGCCAGGAGTAAAGTACAGAGCTCCAAGGGCCCAGTCCATTGCTGGACTGCAATGTTCTTCCCTCCAGAGGATGCACTTGGTTGCAAGACAGGCTCCCAGCATCAGAAGTTACTACTGGGCTCATTTTCCATCACACTTATTTAGTGTTTTAAGATGCACAAGGGTTATTGTATCTCAAAAACTGTAACTGGAACTGAGAACTCTCACCCTCTCACTGGAGTTGCTTAGTATTAGCCAAAACCTGATGAATCCTATACTCCATAAAACATTATTGTGTAGAGATGTATGTGTTTAAAGAAACTATGTATTCAGCAGCCTTTAGGCTTTGATCTGAGTTCAACAGTGCTAGCAAATGACCTTGCTATTTCTAAGAAATTAGGCAGAAGATAAGGTACTGGATTGAATGAGATTCCCTAGGAGTTTTGTTACAGGAACAAAGATGTATGAGGTCACACATTAAATGGGGTGGAAATAAGCCATATCAAAAGCATGAGTCAAGACCTGTTGGAGTCATCAGAAATTTTCTGAGTTCTGTGGACTCTGGATCAGGCTGTGAAAGAACATTTTGATTTCACGTGTCAGTATTCAAACTTCAGAATGTCAGGCTATTTACACTGCTCCAAGGCATTTGGATTTGATAGCACTAAAGTTACTGCTATTTTTCATATAACCCAGTCTAATAGAAGACAGCTTATTTTAGAAGCCATATAATAAACCTTGGGAAATTAATTGAGGGATTAATTTAATACTGGGATGCTAATGTTAAACTCACTGATGTAATCGATTAGCACATCTTTGTTGACTCATAGTGTTATTTTCCAAAGTGCTTAAACAGCTGAAGGATATAAACCAATTAAAATGGATGTATATCCCTTTGAAAAGAGAAGGCATTTTCACAGGTGTCAATTGGGATAGACTTTTCTCATGAGAAATAAGGGAGAATTGAGTTTCAACTTTCTAAAACTAGTTTTGAAAATCTCACCTTTATTTCTTTCTATGGGCCACATTTTTGTATTTTAATTTCCCAATACATTTCTGCAAGCACTGCCGCTCCTTGCTCTTCTGAAAGGTACTTTCACTAAACTTGGTAATACCACAATACTCATGTAACCAAGATAACTCCTTCAGTGATGCAGCATCACACTTCTCAACATGTGAGACGATGTCTATCCAGGGATTGATGGAATTTCCTGGAGCGCTTTAGCTTCTTTCCAGTTTATCACTCTGCTCTTGCTGGTTGTTTCTTATCCTTTAAAATTGAAATAGCTTCCCACTGGCTGTGAATGTATACGTAGACACAAAGCTGCCTTATTATTCCTAGTAGTGACCCATCTCAGCTCAAAACTTTACTGAGGATTTTCATTCCATTGTGTTCCTTCATCGGAGCTGTAGGCACTCAAAATACCTGATGCACTACTAATATGGGCATTACCTTTTATGATTACTCTGACCTCTTCTCAGAGGCATTTGCATAAATATTTCATGCTAAGTAGAACACGTCTTGAGGAAGCTTCTTTGCATCATTTCCAACAGTGCACATGGGAGCATGAGGTTTCCTTCTAGTGTTCCTTCCAAACTGGGTCTCTCATATCTGAAGTTATTGGATAGATGGTCACCTCTTCCTTTCCCTCTTCCCAGTACTAGCCCTCAAGTGCAAGTTAGGTATGCTCTTGGAGTGCCTGTTTGATGGGGTTTACCAGGTCTTAAAGGAAAGAGAAACCTAGAGCTTGAGAAACACACAAGAATTTTAATGTGAGGTAGGTCTCTCAGCAGGTCAACAGTTACATGGCTTAAATGATTTTGCAGGTCAGCACAACAGAAGAGTTGCCATTGGAGGGCTCTAGGTATCTCCTTAGTTATCAGGCCATTAAGGGTTCTAAGGAGAAAGTCCATGATGTTAAAACACTGAAGTTAGACTATGCTCAGAAATTCTGTTTAGGTTCTTGCTGATCCACACCAAGATGTTGCCTCTCCTAGCCCAGCCCCAGGCATGACTGGTTGGCTACCACATCCATAGCACATTTCTAGGGATGTACTCCAATCTAGTTAAGGCAAAACAAGCCTGTTTAACATTTTTTACAGAATACTTTTACTCCTTTTTATACTTAGACCATTTTGCCCAGGTGGGGACTGACAATGATTCTGGCAGATCTGAACTGGAAGAGGAGATATAGGCAAATTCCTATAGGAAGATAACTAATGAACAGCTGAGAACAGGTTGTGTTTGGTAATCTCTTAGTCCGTACTAGCTGCAGCCAAAAGTGCTGGTTTACATCTGATTGCAACTTTTGTCTTCTAAAGAGCTCTAAATCCCTTGGTGGATCTTAGCAGTTTCAAGAAATTATCTGCTATCTGCATATCCTACATTGCTTAAGGTATACAAGAAAAATATTCCTCACTGCTCCTCCCTCAGACACTCTGGAGACATGAGCAGACGATTCCAGTCTGGATCTATTCCACTCCAATTATCCACTAGTTTTTTGTAACATATTTTTTGTTTAAATAAATCAAGAGGTTTCATTTAGCACATTGCGTTTGTCTTGGCATACACTTCACACATGCAGAAAGTCTGTATTAAGGCTTTCATACAGCCATTAGCAAAAGAATCAGCCAAATGTATCCCTGGTGTAACTACTGACTTCAGTGAAGCTTCACTGGGGTATCTCTGTTCATTTGATTTGTCCCCTTCGTTCTCATTCCAAAAGACAAAACCCAACAAATGTATGTTTGTCTACAGTTAATACAACGTATTCCCTACGTGATATACATGTAGTCCTCTGCACTTCATTGTCTGCTATCTTGCTTTCTGATTTATAGGAACGACTTTCACATTTATGTATTGTTCTGGCTTTACAGCAGATGTCATAACATAAATATTGCAAAAAAAGCAGTAGGAAGTCAGGACCTTAAGTCACCATTTGCCCCATAAGCATAAGCTGGCAACCTTGAAACAAGCCTATTGACACCAGCAAAGCTAAGAGCAGCTACACTCACTTAAGTGATGAGTTATAAGTGCAAGTCCCCAAGGATCAGCTCATGGCCCCATTTCAATGTACGGATTAGAGCAGCAGCATCAAAGAAGTGAGAAGAAACAGATCCAATGACAGCTTGTTGATCTGGTGTGAGAGATGGGCAGGACTTCATCTGGCTTCCAATGTGATACTTTGCATTCCCCGGACTATTCCATCATGGTTCCGTGTTTGCTTCAAGAGTCATTCCTGTTTGTGCTGTATAAAAACCCGATGAAGCAGAGGACTGCCTACTGTGAGAGTTCAGGAGAATGAAAGCAGAGTAACATTAGTCAAGGAGATAAGACTTGGGTGGGCTCCCCTACAGCTTAATTTTTTGCTATCAAACACTTTCATGAATGACATGGATGGAAACATAACTCCATCATGGATTAAGTCTATCCTGACAGAAATAGTCAGTGGGAGTGACGAATATTGCAGATCACCAGTCTGGAGCACTTCTTAAATCAGGCACAGGCAAATTACATACCTTGATGGTACAGGTCTATATCTGCCAACAGAGAATTCCTCACACTGAAGGGGTGCACAGGCTTACCCAACAGTCAGAGCCCAGAGGTGCAATAGACAACATGGTAAATGGCATATCAGGGTGATGTATCAGCTGTTGAGTGCTCAGTTATACTAGAAGGAAATACTGCTTCTCCTGAAACTCAACGATTGCCTATGTATTTGGTGGTGGCATGATCTCTGCATTACACCCAGAAACAGGTCTGTTTCTGGGTGCTGAAGCACTGATAAGCATTCAGAAAATATCCACTCAGAGGAATGATGGGCACAGGGCACATGACTAAGGTACGGACCCGAAGGTGAGAGTGTGGTTAGCATGTCAAGGAAAAGGCAAAAGACTTATATAATCACCATTAAGACAGGAAGCAGAAAATTGGTAATGTGTGGGGTTTTCAGTTTATCAGATATATAACAACATTCTGTGCCTGGAAGTTGAAACCAGCCAAATTCAGAATAAAACTTATATGCAGATTTTTAACATTGAGGATAATGAAACAGTGAAATTATTTCCCAAGGGCTACAACAGAGTATACATCATTGGAAAAAAATTCAGTCAAAACAGAATGTGGATTTGGCTTGTTATTTTGTTTTTTTTTCCCCTTCCAAATAGATATGCGTTAATTCAAGGATGAATTAATTGAGGCCAGTACTGCAGTATGCACAATACAGGAGATCACATTAAATGTAACCCTTAATGGTTTGAACATCTTTTACTGGCATAGAGACCCAAAACCAGGATTGTACATATATAAACATGTTCTTGTTTATTGCTAACACACAGAGTAGTGGGCCAGGACTAACATTATTAGGCTAAGCAT
Source organism: Forpus xanthops (assembly GCA_032466535.1). NCBI lineage: Eukaryota > Metazoa > Chordata > Aves > Psittaciformes > Psittacidae > Forpus > Forpus xanthops. The sequence goes on from JASSUY010045452.1 coordinate 35,314, forward strand.
TCATATGCTCAGTATCCATGGGGCAGTCACCTTGCAAGTCTCTGCTGGCCAAGGTGCTGTCAATCAAGCAGAGATATATCAACCTCTGTTTCTCCTTAGAACAGGCTGATCCTCAGTCCTTTTGATGCTCTGCCTTCTTCCTCTCTGCTGCTTCTCATAAGGTTTTACATCCTTACAGCCAATGATGTCTTTCTGCCTCTTTTTCTCTGCTGAATCTCCAATGATTTTACTTCTCTGTTTCAAACTGTTACTAACTGATACTGACTCAACAAGCTCACGTCTGTGGTCCCTCTTTATTTCTGCCTTCTTCCCTTGCATGACTAAATCGCTTGTGAAAAAATCTCTCACCTCCTGATTAAAGCAGGAGTGACAGCTACAGCTCATCTCCATGAAAACTGAACCCTGAGTCGCTTAAATGGTTCCAGTGGTACCTTTTGATTTTACAGTCAACAAAAATGCAAGGAATTTAGCTGCTCCAAGACTTCTCCTCACAGGTTGCATCCTATGTGACCATATATCGTAATGGGAAGTGAACACTCAGCCTGCTTGTGCATGAGGATTGCAAACATACCCAACAAGATATAACGTGAGCCACAAGTACAGAAATCTGCAAACTCAGTAATTAAAAGCAAATTCTGCTGCTGTAAAAAAATGCTGAGCAGTATATATGAGGCATCAGCATAAGATCTCATAGAGGCAAATGAAACTGTTAGATAAATGGACAGTACTAGGTACTGCTATGCTTTTATGTTTTACATTTTCATACCTTTCTTGATAGCTCTAACTGCTCATAAAACCCAAAGGCATGGCTGTGGTTGGGGATAATGTGTGTGCCAAAGTTCAAACATCTACACCAATTCCCTAAGTTGTTACAATTGCCTAAAAACTATAACAGAAAGAGTGCATTCCTTGGGGGGG
>JASSUY010045452.1:45351-57671 GCA_032466535.1 Forpus xanthops
GTGTGCGCAGAACTGTTTGAGGGGCCTCAAACTACGACAATGCTTTAGGATTGACTTTCTAGTTTCATCACTGACTCACTGCATTGTTAGAGCAAGTGGCTACACTTTTCAAACATCTGTTTCACCACTATTGCAAGTAGCCATAGTCATGCACATGTAAAGAATTTTTCAAGCAGCTTCACAGAAATCAGGAAAGCATTTTAAGTTCTGTAGTGGAAAAGCACAGTAATATAAGGCAAAGGACCATTGCCATCAGTACTCTCTTTTTACTTTTTTTTTTTTTATTTATTTCTAACACAAACATTCTTTTTTTCTCTGATGAAAATCCTAACAAGTTTACAGGGAATTTCTAGTCTCTGTATTTGTTCAGTCATATAATTACAACTAAAACAACTGTGTTGAGGACAACTACAGGAGCTGTGGGTTAACAGTGCTGCCTTTTGCCCAAGGGAAAAATGTCCACAATTAAGAAACAAACTCTAAAACCACATTGGACAAGTTACTAAATCCCATCTACGTAAAGATGTGTGTGTTCACTTCTGAGTCACTGTGTCATTTGACCACGCAAGAAGCCAGACAGTTTGCTTGAAGAATGTCAGGAAGACCAGAACATAATTAAAAAATAGCCATGTTTTCATTTTTGTTAATACTCTTCTAAAACAGACACACACTCACTTTAAAATTAACCACAGAGCTTAATTAAGCCTCTTCTGATCATGCCGTAAGGGTTCCATGTTGTCTTCTTGTGGTCATTTCATCAGCTAGGGCTTTTCATGTAAGAATGTGCTGCATGCATGTCACAGCATGGGATCTCATCACAGACACCTGCTCTCAGCCTGTGAACACAGATTTTGAGCCCCCTCCCTGCAAAAATGGTGACAGAAGGGCATATTATTTAATTACTCATGAATGCTACACAAGACAGTGTTCACAGCTCCACTTGTTTCATATGGCTTGTGCTATTCTGGGGGGGTGATAAAATAGTTGTTGAAAAAGGAGAAAGCTACCCCATATACTTCTCATTGCTATTTGATAAAAACAATATATGAAAACATTATGAAGAGGAGAACAGCTAGTGCAGGAACTGAAGGAAATCCAGGTATGGTAAATATAGCTATAAAATCATTTGTTATTTCTTTAGCTTTCACTGGTAAGATAGGTAGGCTAGTCTGTAATGTGCAACTTCACTCTCCTCTATTACAACACCATGAATCCAGCAGAAATGAACTGACAGTCAACTCTAATGTACTGAAGAAGGTGAAACCAACTTAAAACCTTCATCTAAGTTAGATCTGATGTAGTGGTTATGTTTTCCTCCAGTGCTAGAAGCGGGAAGAAAACAAGAGGAAGATGAAAGTATAAACTTTCAGCTCTGCTTAAACAATGCATTTATTAAATCACTTCAGTCAAAGTCAGTCAGGAATTCCTACAAAATCCTATTGTGGACCAAAGCAAAGCACAGCTAAATGAAACTTTATATATTGTATCCGGTAAGCAATTACCATACTTGCATTCTCACTGCCCTCAGCAGCACCTGCATTCTTTGATCACAGTCCTTTTATGTGTTACACTGTATACAAAAGACCAAGCCAGCAATTAGCCATTCTAGCGCTGAGTCTTGAAATCTCTGCAAATGCTTCAGCCCCTTAATGAATTCCTAAATAGAAGGAAGTTGCAAACAAAGTTCAGCTTGTGTATTTATGCCAGGTTCCCACAGCACTGTAGGTTCTTAGAGCTTAATTAATGACACTTGTATCCTGTATGCCTTCCAAGGTTTCAGTGGAAATTTTACTGGTCACTTCAATCTCTGACATCTTTTGGACCAATTGTCCTCATAATATTGGGCAACCTCCCCAGTCTTTAGAAAGGAAAGACAGACTTTGCTGCTAATCATGAGTCATCTGCATCAGTGGGGTGGATAAAAAGCGGGGGGACAAAACATGCATCATTTAACGTAAACTACTCATCAGAAATCCTATGCATTGCATAGGAACCAAAATGGGTGATGAAAATGAAAACCACAGCCTAATATACCAGCATTTGGGATCTCTGCCAATGCCCCTAATTAAAATTTTGTACTAATCTCTTCAGGGAATCCAAGAAATTCTTTCAGAAAATGGAACATTCTTCTGTGCACATCCAACTACTTATCCTGTAAGAGTGAATATAAAGGAGATTGTATGCGATCAGACAGAGGTCAGTGGAGTGGAAAGGACAGTGTGAAAGCTACAGGAAATGAGCCATCTATGAATGAAAATACTGGAATTCCTTCTTGAACCCTGACTCACATAATGTATGATTTTTCTGGTCCTCATCTAAAGAGCGTTACATCAGTGGAAATACTTCATTAACTTTAGTGGGATTTTAATCAGTTCCCAAACAGGAGAATACAAAACAGGTATTTAAAATTACAAGGTATGCCAATATGTCCTTTCCCTTTTTTTCTTTTTGGCCTACCATCATTAGAAAGCTTGGTGAGAGCGATTTGAGATGAATGAGAAGGGTAGGAGCTGGACTAGAGAGGGTCTAAGACAGCACCTCTGACACCAGCTTATAGGTAAAAAACAACACATCCAGTGCTGTTAGAGATGCAATTAGAGATGAAAGGAAGGAAAGAGTTGGTAATTGGCTGGTAACCGGAGAGGGAAGAGTTGCTGATAGAGAAGTATTTCTAAGAAGGGAAAGACCAAAACTGTTTTATTGCTAAAAAAGAACCACAGTGAAATTTTAAGAAGAAAAATAGGGTCATACACAGGTATGAAGGAGAGGGAAATAAAGTAGCTAGAGCAAGTGTACAAGGCTAGGTTAGAATCTCATTCATCTGGACAGAAAAAGAGACAAGGTAGGTAGGAGGCATAAGGAAAGCCACAGGCACCAGGGAAACTACATCACACTTTATCAGTTTTCTCTTTGAAGAAAACAGCAGGGTCCTATAAAGAAAAATACATGAAGGTAGTAAGAGAGAACTATGAAAGATGAATCTAGGCTGGCTCTGCGAGGAGTAAATCTTCTGCACAAATATGCATCTAAGGCTCATAAGTCAAGCAATCCTATCCTGAGCTTGAGTTATTCAAATCTAAGGCTTTTGTTTGGCCAATGTAGAGCGACAGGGTTTAATCATTGATTGTCTTCCACTTTCCATAGACCATGGCACTCATGCAGACTGGCTGAACCTACAAAAAGGGAAATGGAGGCACAAGAATGTATGGCATCCGCCTTTTGCATGTCTATATCTTACTACATGCAAATCAAGACAGTGGGGACTCAGTTCCCTCAGCTAATCCTCCCTGGTGAGTGAGATCTGGAGTGAACCCAAACAGGACTTTACCTTGATCCACTTGTCATTTGTAGAGTTTCCCTTCTTCTTCTGGACTTAAAAGCAAACAAGACTTCCTCTCTGCTACCTTTTTCTAAAAGATCTTTCTATGACTAAGGCAATTATGTGTTCATATTACATGTAATTCTCTGATGTCAGACAAGATAACAGAGATAATCCTCATAAAAGATTTATGACATTATACATTACAGCTTCCATTTGTATGATGTATGCATTGCCTTCAAGAAGCCTTAAGAGATGCTATAAGATCTCTCTATTCAGATCATGAGATATTTGCATTCAGCACTTCCTTATTATAGGTTTAGAAGTACCAACAACTCAACTAGATGATCTGCTGTTCAGATCCTGCTGTTCTCTGAATCCATGCAAAGGTGAAATACTATTGTGGTCAGCGGGATCCTTAGGATGTAACAAGATCACTTAAATAAATAAATAAATAAAGTGATCACTTAGCAGACAGGAAAATGTATTCTAGAAAGAAATCATCTCTGTTTCAACCACAGTTTGTCCAAGCCAAACAGGTACTTGCTTATTGTGCCTTTTTATTTTTGATATCTAAACTTCTGGTTTGACACAACCATCTTAACATTGTGGTTTACTTATTGCTCAGGGACCTACCTAGATCTTACATACTTTTGTGGATCTGCCTGAAGTTGCCCCTTGCTGGGCATGTCTCAGTAAAAAGCTGAATAGTTACAGCCGAACAGCTGTTCTAGAACTCAGTTTCTCCATCCAAGTGAATATGGCATTAATACTTCCAGGATGTGATAATCACTAGGAAGATATTTAGTTGTGTTTCCTGGTGTGGAACGCATACTCTTCTGATGAGGGAGCTGAATAATTTTGGGAAACACAGAGGAGCTATGCTCAGCAACTTCACAATGTGACTGCCCTGATACAAAGACATCATAGAATCATAGAATCATGGAATCATAGAATAGTTAGGGTTGGAAAGGACCTCAAGATCATCTAGTTCCAACCCAATATCTCTGCTTCAAAGCCTAAAAAAACAATATGGCTGATCTCTGTGATACTGGGTGGTGTGAAATGCTGTTCACACAACAATTTATCCTGCTTAGCATATGTGGGATATTCCTAGAAGGAACATGACTGATAATAAATTCGGGTACCATTAACACAGATTTCATGTACAATGCTCTTTTGCCTAACTATTAGTGAATGTTTGTTGAGTCTTGCAGTGATAATTTTTTAATTTCCTCTCTGGTGAGAGCACATAGTAGTAGAATGTGGGAATTTACATTTTCTCTCAAGGGGTACATCAACCTCTATAGCAATAACCTGTGCTTTCAGCCTCATTCACACAGATATTTTGCCTGCTGCAGTTTTCCTCCTGAATGGATCAGCAATGTTCAACCAACAACAGGCATTTCCAGTGTGGAACAATGAAGTCTAGGCACCTAGTTATTTTAGCTACTTGGAAAAGGGTAAAATATGTAGCATAATTCTGCTACATACAAGCACGCAACCATCTATAATGGAAATACACCTTCCTGAAGTTTGTATCTGCATGATTTAGGATGTCACAAATCTCAGCTGTTTGTTGTCTTACTGACGCCCCTGGCTGTGTTGAAATCACCACTGTGACAGCCAAGATGAAGTAGCTGACCATGTGAGCACTCCTCGTCCTTTCCAGCACACAGCAGAACTACTTAGCTTAAATCACCACTGACGGGAACTAACTTCTTAAACGGGTTTGAACTTGATCCTCGTTGAGTACATCTGACTGTGCCCCAGATTGCCTAGTTCAGCTCAAAGCCAGCGCATGTACCCTATTATCAGCAGCAGCAGCTCTACATCAGTCAGCAGCTGGCAGACAGACCCTTGGGGACTTTTCTAGCTAAGCCTAATGCAGCCCTATGGCTGCTTCAATATATTCTCTGTGCACAAAGCAGGACATATCTCTTTGCAAATGTTGTTACTTTATAATGGGTGTCATTGATAGCAGTAAAGAGACAATGCTCAGGATCTGGACATGTTGTTCAAACATCATTCCAGTCTTTTTATATACCCTGATTAAGGCCTTCACCTAGAAATGCCATCATGCTGTTGCTGGCTACTTTGGGTGCACAGAGAATATCTGAAATCCCTTTTTACCCTTCTTTAAAGGGTGAACTGAACTGCATTTCAGTGCCTGAATTTTCTAGAGTTTGTGACATTCTTTTAATGTAGATTCCGATTTACTTACGTCCAAATACATACAGATCTTCTTACACAAACAGGTACATCCATAAGTACCCATCTTTTCAAGCACTATATACATTTTCACTATTTGCTCATTCAGTTTCTCCACAACATTTCCAGGTCATAACCCCACTGTTGTCAGCAATACTTAGCCCTTGACTTCCTGGTAGTTTTTCTTCAGCAGTGGCAGACAGGGCTGTTAGGCAACCAAGAAATCTAAACCAAAGGAAAACTCTTACAAAGAGAATATGGGACAGGCAGAGGAGTGAGTGGTACTAACAGATGAACAGCCCGAGGGAAAGAAATAAAGCGAGGTGGGGAATAAGGAAAGCAACATTTGGGAAGACTTGCTCCCAGTGCAGGCAGCAGCTGCCAATACTGCTACAAACAGTGTCAGTTGAAGCAGGAGTTCACCTGTTGTGAAAGTACAGGACCACCACGGGGCTAAAACTTTTAGAATCCCATGTTCAAAGCAATACACAACTAAGCACAAAGAGAGCATATCACTGGAGGGATTAATTTCCTAAACCTGGATGTCTCTTTTAAATGCCCAAGGTCTCTTCCCACAAGACCCATGATGCACCTACAAGCCCTGTGCCAACGTCTCAGATACTTCAGATCTCTACATTTAGGCACCTGAATACTAACCACTCTGTTTTGTTTTAGGCTTTGACCCCCTGCTCCTCATACTCAAAGCAGGACAATGAATGGGGTCTAATTCAAATCAGTTTGAGGTAGACCACTTCTGTGATGACCCAGGTTGTACCTGCAGCTCGCTGATGGATCTAACCCAGGGTAGTGGGCAGCTCTGCTCTCTGCCAGGCAAAATGATGTGGCCACCTCTAAAGGCTTACAAACACGCCTCTTGCTGTCATGTGTGTTGAATGCAAATAGCTGAGCACTGTCGTTACCCACAATCACAGCTGTAGAACTCATAAGAAACAGCACAATCAAGAACCAGGCATTCCCCATTACTGTAACTGTGTGATTGAAGCCTTGCCACAGCACAGCCTCTTTTCCCCGACCCATCCCATCTCCTTTCACCCTCTCTCTTTGAGTCACTGACATTCCTCACTAAAATTCTGTGACAGAAGTGGCCATGACAAGAATGTCTGAGAATATGAGACAGAAGCACCTACAGCAAATAAATAAACCAATAAAGCAATAAAAAGACAATGTGAGAGAACAAGGAGGACATGAGTTGTTCGGACGCTTGAAGGCCAGCCCATAGAGTCACTCAGTCTAGACTCCAGATGTGCACGCAAAGCCTCACTGAGTGCAATACAGGACTGTGTAAATATCTCAGCCAGATGTCTCAGGGCCCAAGCTACAAATCCTCACAAATGGTGACAGAGTTGGCTGTTGCTTTTAGCATAGCTCTGCTTCCAAGAGAATCAGTGGTCATTCAGTCAGCAGCAGTTCATTTTTGGTGCCAGATGGGAGGGAAAACCAGGCTCACAGTTGCAGTTAGTCTCATAGCAAACTCAGCAGTCAGAGGATGGGTCATGGAGCTCTCTGTGGGTACTGAGGCTAGCTCAAAAATAGCAATCTAGGCAAAGAACTGAAAAGATCATAGTAAACATAAAAGCACGTGATCCTAAACTCGTAAATAGACAAAGTAACAGGCTGTCATGTTAGGCACCTGAATTCAAATTTAGATCTTTGAGACCCCTTCCATTTGGTCAACTAATTTTACAGATGCTTAATGTTACACAGCAGAATTACTTTACATTTCACTTGCTGGAGACACGTTACACTGCCTCTAAGGAGTCTGATGCTTGTATCTGCACTTTTACAGACTAAGCATTCCTCTGCCTAACTTTCATGTTCCCAAAACTTGTCTCCTAGGTAGGTACCTCACAGAAAGCACCTAGAGGTAATATGGCTACCTTCCAATCTATTCACAGCTGCATCTGTCCTGTGGGTGTCTGGAGATGTGATTCAGCTCCCTCTTCTGCCTATGTTAGACCAGATAAAGGGGCTTGTTTCTCCCAGGAAATGTCTCTAACCATTAGGCCATAGTGTATTTTAAGCCAAAGCTTTTCCAGTCTCCTGGATTTATCCCATATTCCATAAAAAATCAAGTATTTATTGCAGCAGGAGATAGAACCTGGGGCTCTGCAGTGAAAGTCCCTATATACTCCACCCTGTCACTGGCCTAATTTAGGATATATCAATTTATTACCCAGATTTTCTTCAGCAAGTCACCCAAAATTGGAATTGGCTGAATAATTTATGAGAAGATTTGTAAGCAAAAGCCCTGAGTTGGATTACTCTGATTCATAGGGATAATGTTATTTATGATTTCTTGTTCAGACATAAGGCGTGAACATATTTTAGGATGGCCAACAATTGTCCCAAAATTTGCAGGATTTTTTCATTCTCCTGTTTTTGAGTGCCAATAGCAAAGTGACTCATGTAGTATAAGACAAGCTTTTGAACCAAGCAGCCCAGAAAAATTTGATGAGGAGACATGCTACTGTATCAATCTCCTACTCCTGTAGGTTCAGTTACAGGTTGAGCTTGGGCACACTGGAGTAGTACCTATAAAGGCTATTGTTCCTCTCCCCTCTTCAGACCTAGGCTCACAAAGTTAACTCAGAGTCCAAAAAGATTAGTATAAATTGCATTACTTCATACTTGCCACAGGCTAAGAGCTCACACATGAGCAGCAGCTGATGCAGGGTGACTAGTTCAGCTGCCATGGCAAACTGCTTGGGACTGTGAGCCCCACCTCACAGCCACTTTTCTCTTATTCCCAAGGTCCTAAGGGAAGTCAGATTAACACCGAGCTCCTGCAGTGGTACATTTCCCATAAAGGTTACAGTGGCTTACTCTGATTTACACCTCTACCACATCTGACCAGCAGACCACTGCTGGGACACACTTAGTTGTGAACAAGATGCTTCCTGAGCTGCCACATTCAACTTGGGTCTAAATCAGATTTATCTAAACTGACAGGTGCATGGTTTTATGTTTTAATTAATTTCTGTCCCTATTCTGAACAACATGACCCTCAAAAACAGTTCAAAGAGACCTGTGCTGGACATGTACAAACCTTTTCCTTATTATTCTGTACTTCCAAGTGAAAAGGGCTTCAAGTATAATAGTCAAAATAAGTGTTAACTCCAAGATCGAAACAAGTATATTGAATGATTTATTCAAGCACATCACGTTGTTCTTCCACGTCTCTGTTAATGAATGCATAGCATCACTGTGGCTGAAAGTTAAAGGGGATATTTCTTCTGGCAGTGCCCTCCAGGTCCCTCAGGCTGGCTTATCCAGCAATTGTGTTGACATTTTGGAGTTTTTCCCAGGATCTTCTATGGCCAGGGATGCTACAGGCCATTTTGCTAAATGTCAATGCCCATTGCTGATTTATTTAAAAAAAAAAAAAATCAAACTTAAAATATTTTTTTCCTTCTGCTCCACATCAAAAGCACATCTACTTAAAGGCCTTTTCAGAGGGGTCATGTCTTTTAGAATGACATAGCATGAAGGAGTTGTGCTTGTAAGTTGTGCATCACTGACTTTCACATACCACAAGATAGAAAATTTTCCTTGTCTTGCCCTCAAATCCACAGCAATGTTGCAATCCCTCTTCAAATACAGCTCAGAGCTCACCTCTGAGTCATAAAAGCCAGCTCCAGTGGGCAAACAGTTAATCAGATAGTAGACAGAAACGTAAGTGAAACTTTTCCTCATGTTCTACAGATCTCAGAGACATGGACCTCATCTAGATCAGTAAAAAAGCAGATGTTGAGGGACAATGTTGGAGAAGATTGCAGAAATTCCAGCATCCTTATCCCCATCCTTGAAAAAAATCAAGACTCCCTTCAACCACAGCATGGTGGTCTCTATGGAAGGTCAAATGTATTTTGCCATGCATGCAAATGCAGCAACCATCTGACAGCCTCAAAGCTGCATTCCTTGATGCCTGTGGCCATATCAAATTTTTGGGAAGACATGAGGAACCATTTTCAGGAAAATGGCGCTTCATTTACTCTTTAACTCTCAAAGAATGTTTTGTCTTCTTTTCTGTTTTGTGAAGTGCTGTCAACACTTACAGTGAAGTTTATTGTAAATACACAATAATAACAACTGCACACATTCATCTCTGATTCAATTCCTATGTAAATTTATGTTAATATGTATGCAGATTAAGTCTGCCCCCCTTGGTCCTGGAAAGTTGTCAGAATGACACATGGGTTCTGAAAAGGTTGTGTACTACTTTACTGATCTGCAGCTTTTGTATAGTATTCAATAACCAGCAACCCAACAACAAGAGACTGTGGATAATTTCTCTTTGCTTTTCCTGGACAAAACAGTGGAGTCTTCTCGACAGCTAAAAAAATATTCTCTAAGCTCAGTCTCTAAGACCATGACCTGCTCATTTTTATTTCACAGCAGAACCAATATTCGCAGGTGGGATCATTAGAGGAATGGCATGGTACAAGAGAGCCCTGCTAGTAAGCCCTCAAGAACTGACATGCCATTTCTAGAAAGAAAAGCAATTTCTCTCCCTAATATTTAGTAACCACTAAACCAGTGCCTAGAGTTTAAGCCTAGTCCTCCTCCTTTTTGCTGTTAAAATCAGTGCAGCTTCTAAGAGAGCTCAAAAAGGCCGCTTAGCGTAATCTCTTCTTCTTAGCCTTTTCGCTGTTTTAACGAGGAAATACACTGATCTTCCACCTGTGTGTGCTGCCAGAACCAGTCTGAGCACTCAAGTCACACCAGTGGTAAGGCAGCTGGAGTGCTACAGTTAGCTGTCCTCTGCTTTCCTGCCAGGGATGTTTGGCTGTGAGTATTTTCTGGTACTTTGCAGTAAATAGAAACTAATCTTTAGTTCATTCCAGGGCTGAATCCCTACAAGGCTCCCAGGCACTTCTTAAATAATCACAACGGGACATAAATTGGGACTTCAAGAGATACATGTGTTCTTTGCACAGAGATGAATTTCCAGTAATCCAAAGGGGGATGGGGAAACTGCTAGGAAAAACAGCAGGCATCACAATTGTTGGCTAGGAAGATACACCAGACAACAAAAGTCCAATTGCCAGAAAACATTTATACTCCAGCAGTTCACAGCTGAGGACTTGCTCCTGACCTTTGATACACAAAACAGATTTGCTTTGCAGCTGGAAAACTCAGTTGCAGCATTTGTGCTTGGAGGGCAAGACAGTGCCCAGAGCCAACAAAGGTGGGAGCTGAGTTGCTGGATCTCAAGTAAGGCAGCAATCTCCTGACCAAAATCACTTCCACACTTATAATGCTTAATGGAATTAGAAGGCCAGTGATTTGGGGGAAAAAATTACCAACCAACCAACCAAAAAAAAAAAAAAAAAAAAAACAACAAAAACCAAAAACTCCAAAACCGCCAAACCAAGACAAGAACATAACTGTACCCCATACAGTGCGAAGATACTTCAGTGACCCACTTATTTCGGGCCTTTCAGCTAATTTAAAGAGTGACACTAAGAAAAACCCTTTCTCCAAGCATGTCCTGCTTGACTCTGGTTTAGGGTGTTATTTCACTCGATTTTTTAATCTCATTTTATTGAAGGCAATCTTAGCCCCAAGAGCAAAACAAGTAAAATAAAAGCAACAAAAGCCTGGAAGGAATCTGTATTTTTTTCTTTGAAATAGAGCCCCATGTCAGATGGCTTTCCACATACCTTGTTTAGAGTAGGTTACATTATGGCTTCCCATCAGGCCTATTCATACCAGGTTGCAGAAGTATTGTGGCTGGGATCCAACACTGCCTTCCTGCCTGCAGTATCTGTTGGTGGTGATTTAATCTCATTTTCTCTCTTTCCACCTCTCATGCAGCTGCCTGCCTGTCTTGATAGGACCAAAGTGTAGCTCATGGAATCTATATGATAATCACAAAAATAGTTATTTCTTCTGAAAAATGGATTTAATTCCCCCTCTAAACCTTTGTGGATTGCCAACTGGGGGTGTGAAACCAGCTGGCAAGAGATGCATTCATTTCAATTTCATGACTTTCATATACTGCAGCTTCCTGACTTTAAATGGTTCCTCCCTCTCTAATGAGAGCACCAAGGCCTTGATTAACAGCTCTCACTTTAAACAAAGTTTTGAAGAAGCTTCTTTTCGTCGTAACTTCTCTGGGCATGTCTGACAGCCTGCTTAATCCAGGGCAGCCGAATGCCTCTTCTTTCACAGCATGAGCATTTGACAGAGATACTAGGAGTCAGGCTTGGTGAAGATTTGTATCTTATGTGTACTCTGCAAGCAACTTGCGCAACAGTGTGGGAAGGAAGCTTGAAAGTAGTGCTGGTAAAACAGTGAAAAAGTATTTCATCAATATTTTCAAAATGTAAAGGCTTGGAATGGACTCTGGTTCACTTTTTTAACTCTTTCAACCTTGTTCATATAAAAGACATTTTTATTTTACTAGAAATCTTGTCTTTAGTACATTGCTTGCTAAGTCTTAGTCTAAATAGTATTTTAGAGAGATGACTAGGCAATGTGGGAGAAAAGCCTGATGTATTTTTTGACAGTTAATTACAGAGAAGGGAAAGGCTATCTCTTGGGAAAGAGTCATAGAATCATAGAATAGTTAGGGCTGGAAAGGACCTTAAGATCATCTAGTTCCAACCCCCCTGCTATGGACAGGGACACCTCACACTAAACTATGCCGCCCGAGGCTATGTCCAACCCAGCCTTGAACATTGCCAGCGATGGAGCATTCGCAACTTCCCTGGGAAACCCATTCCAGTGCCTCACCACCCTTACAGTAAAGAATTTCTTCCTCAGA
>JASSUY010045453.1:0-20552 GCA_032466535.1 Forpus xanthops
GTTCCATGTCCTTTTTATGTTGAGGACACCAGAACTGCACACAATACTCCAAGTGAAGTCTCATGAGAGCAGAGTAAGCCCATCTCTCTCCTGTACTGGAGAGGCCAGGAGCCCAAAACTGGACCCAGCACTCCAGCTGTGTCCTCACCAGTGCTGAGCAGAGGTGAAGGGCTACCTGGCTCAGCCTGCTGGCGACATGCCTCCTAATGCAGCCCAGGATACTGCTGACCTATGTGGCAAGGGCACATTGCTGGCTCCTGGTCAGCTGCTTTTAGATCAGGACTTCCAGGTCCTTCTCTGCAGAGCTGACTTCCAGCTGATGAGTCCCCAGCCTGTACTGGTGCCTGGGCTTGTTCCTCTCCAGCTGCAGGTCTTTGCATTCCTTTTTACTGTAATTCATGAGGCTCCTGCCAGCCCATTTCTCCAGCCTGTTTGAGGTCCCTCTGGATGGCAGCACAATCCCCTGGTGTATCCACCACTCCTCCCAGTTTTGTCTCATCAGCAAACTTGCTGAGGGTACACTCTGCCCCATCATCCAGATTATTAATGAAGATGTTAAACAGGACTGAACTCAACCTTACGCCCTTGGATACACCCCTAGTGACTTGGCCCCAGCCGGACTTTGTGCCTTTGATCACAACTCTATGGACAGTCCACTTAAAAAGTCAAATAATATATGTCTTGCTATTTTCTTTAAGGGTCAAGCTTTGGAAGCTGCAAAAGCAGCATTTCATATTCTGAAATGCTAACTCACATAATTTATTTGAAGTCTTTTCTGTACAATTTGGTAGATACATACTATAGATTATTATTATTATGAATTTCTTCAGAATTATTCACTAAGGACACAATCAATAAATAAGGAAAGCTCAAGTGACATAACACAGCTCTGTCATTTGCAATTTCTTAACAAAAAATGCCTTTTTCTTATCAACAGTGAAAAAATTGCTCTGTGACATGGGGAAAGAATGATGCTAAAGTAAATTCCTTTCCCTCAATGAAAATATGGTGTAGGACAAACTTAAAATATTAGACAGCATGATGTGGAGACACAATTGCAGTCATATCTACCGATAAGTGACCAGTTAGATTGTCTGGTCAAGTCCCCCGGCAATGCTAATCTGAATTTTGCATGCATTTTGTATTGTTTTAAGCAGCTTGCACACTTTCAGTAAATGTGATAAGCATAATTTTGCAGTGTCTCAGAAGTCTGGGGGGAGAGAGAGAGATGATGTCAAACTACTCAGTATTGATACAGCAGGTTAGTCTCATTTCAGCTTTCAGAGAAAAAAAATGTCAGGCTTTAAAGGAGGCCTCACTGCACAAAGAAATTAACAGTAAAGTGCACATTGATTCCAATAAATCTGTTTCAGTCCTGAAACTGTATATTTGCCAGGGCAGGGATGCTGCCCCTTTCTGTCGTCTTTTAAACATCATATGCGCTGATGATAGAATAAAAATAAAGCCGTGGATAGCTCTCATCTCAGATAATAATGGTCTCTGATTTGAAAGCAAACCTCGGGGACTGGCAAATTATAACAAACACTGCTCTGGTCCTTCTAACAAGCCCCATCAATTTAAAATGACCAGGCATGGGCAAAGAAGTGTATGGTTTCATTTACTGGAAACGGAGTATTTTAACAAGCGCTCTTAGATTTTGCTGTAAGCAGGTAAGTTGTCAGACTAGAAAACTTTTCAGGAACTGATCTGCACAGCAAGGGAGGGAGGACCCATGCTATGGTGAGAGATCTGTGGGATGCCCTTGGGGAGCAAGTGATGCCAGGATCTGGCACTGCCTGCTGATGTGCCAGCAACGGAGGGGCCACAGGGACCATTCAGAAAGGTCTTTCTGCAAAGAAAATGCTGTCTTTATAGTATATTACTATAGTATTTATTTTTCTGTTTATATGAATTCAAATTTAATCATAAATCCACACCTCTGGCTGTCTCAGGAGCTTGAGAAGGGCTGGACACCTCCTTTGGAGTTTGGTGAGCAGCAACTGCCAGGCACTCCTCTCCCACCATTTGGTCTCCCAGCAGCATGTTAAGAAGCAGTAACAGACAAAGCATTATTAATTAGGTTCATTTAAAGTAAAAAAAAGCTCACCGCTGCCACGCAAATAATACGGAGAGCTCATAAAGTTTGGTATATGAGGCCAGCCCACACTAGGAAGTACTGATACGTGTGGAAATAATGAGGCTCTCTGGTATAAATGGCTCTTTAGAGTGATGCTGTAAATACTTCCCCTTGTTCATCATCCCATGCTCACAGGCTCTGCACTCTCCCCAGCCAGAACTCCTGAGACTTCCACATTCACATCATGATCAGAGACAAATGTCCTCTCTGTTGCAAGGTTTCAACTTTATATCACCTATTATTGCATGTTGTCATGCCAGGTTACCATAAATCAGATTAACATTCTTCGAATGCAGCCTTTGCAATGCATCTTTAGCAGGAGAATTTCAGATAGGGGTGCTTAGGATGGTAATTCTAGTAAGGAGAGAATCCTATACAATGTGCTGAAAGCATTAACTGCAATATAAGCGAAAAAATGCCTCTGAGCTGTTACAGCCTATTAAGTAAGCACGTAATGAATGTATGTAAGCCACCTCTTGGAAAGTACCAGAGGAGGGTCAGTGAGATTTATTTGTGTTTTACCTGCCCCAGAACACTCTCATTTCCTGATGAACACAATGACTTGGCACAACTTGAAGCACAGCAAGTAAGATATCTCTCGGCAGACATCCTGATCACTCTGATGGATATTTTAGGAACTTGCCATTAGTTCCTTCAATTAATGCCTCCCTGACAGGGGCTGACAAGGCCTTTTCCCACATCAGCAGAACAAAATACGCTTCAGCCATTTTGCCCAATAAAGCGAGGACGGTTGATTGCTTCCAAAATGCCTAGAGCTGGTTTCCTTGAAGCCCCAGATACCTGCTCCAATCCATGGCAAAGCACCAGCTTCCCCAGGGAGCCTTCCCACCCCTAGCACCCATTTTATAGCACTTTTTCTGCATATGTGGTTTCTTCCAGTGCCCCTCTCAACCTTAGTAGAGATTAAAAAACCCTTACAATATGGGATGCACCATTGGTCCTTTCCATGATAGCCAGTGGAAATCTACGTGGCATAACCAAAGTCACTTTCCTGCTCACAGCTTCCCTCCTTGCCTTGTAGCCCTGCTCTAGCTGGGAAGCCTGGCCTTGCCATCCCCATCTGAAGCTGTTGTGACAACATCCCCACTGTGACAACACCAATACCAGTGGCTCTCAGCTGGTGGATGCCTGCTGATGCATTGGTTAGGGCCAGGTCCCAGCTCCCTCACCTCATCCTGTGTATCCTGTCATAGACCTGGGACTTTATTTTCTATGAACGCTTTGCCAAACAGCAGAAAAATCAAGTGAGGTTATTTAACTAAGTTTTGCCCCTGGCTCTTTGAGCCCATCACCTCTTGCATATCAATTTGCAAAGCTGTAAAAGTCAATAGCTGTACACAGCTCCCTGGATAAATAAAAATAACAATGATAAAAAAAAAAGCAGACAGCCAGGAAATCTGCTTGCCACACAACTCCCTTGGAAAGCAGGATGTTCTCGCTGAGCCGACTTCAGCCTAACTTAGCACAGAAAGTTATCTCCCGTGCTGAACTAAACTTTTCCGGTTGGAACTTCAACCTTTGTGACTGGTGGCTGGCACCCTGTGCTCTCCTTACAAGGAGACCCTCGCCACAGGTATCCTTTGACCTCTTCAGATGACGTGTCGTGGAATTCAGCAATAATTTTCACCATGGGCAAACTTCAGGCGGGGATGGCAGCCAGCACTGCTGGCCAAGCTCCAAGGGACGCTGCAGCCCTTCCTACCGCAGTGTTTGAGAGGGATCCCACCTTCCTCTGCTGCTCAGCTCTGGGGAGGGAGATGGCTTTCCCCACCACCAGGAACAGGGATTTGCTGGATGGTAAGTGCTGGTACTGTGCAGGCGGCAGGGTTGCTAAATGCGGTGATGCTGGCTGCCTCCCACAGGGGATAAGTCAGCCTCGTGGTGACTTTGAGACCTCAACAGGGTCAGCTATAATCTTGGCATTAATGACTTAAGACATCACACCCGAAGCAGAGAACATGCTTCCTGCCTCCTAGTAGGATATCTCACGACCATTTGCTCGCAACAAGTCAGGCCTGAGCAGCTCTAGCTCTTCCTCAGTGTACGTTTCTCCAGGGAATTTCTCACTTCTGTGTGGGCATCCCCATCACTTCCAAATGCAGCTGAGGGCTTCCTATCACATGACGGCTGTGTTCCCAGAGGTGCCACCTCTCTTCTCCTGATATTCAGGGTGATCCCAAATCCAACGGGAGATTATCACTATGCAGGAAGTCTTTTCATGCAGCTGTACTCTGATTTTTGTCCCACACCTCCTATACCCTGTCCTCCTTAGTGTAGAGAGCACATTTGTCCAAAGGCTACCTACAATATAAACAAAAAAAAAGAGGCAGGAAATTGCTGAGAGTTGCTGAGGGAAAGAGATTGAAAGGATGAGGTGCTGGGGTGTTCTGGTGGGCATTACTGCTTGGGAGGTCCGGTCGGCTCACCCAGCCCTGTCCTTCAATTGTCTCAAGGAAGTCTGATTTCCCTGGATCCGTGGTGGAGCACTCACCGTGCTACACACTTCTGGGATCCTGCTGCCTCCCCAGGGCGTTAAGGACCGTTTTCAGCTGGGTCGAGTCAGGCGGCAGCCCCTGCATCCGAGCCTCTCAGCGCCGGCTGCGCCAACAGGCTCTTCACATGTCTAATGATGGCATCAAGGAACCTCACGGAGCTTATTATTTCGTCCCGAAGAGGGAAAGACCGTGGCCCGGGGGGAACGGGAGGCAAGAGCTGCTGACACCCTGCACAACTCCTCACCTGCTCCCGGGGATCCGGCACCCACGTCCACCGCCGCTCCGAAGGGGGCACTGGGCAGGCGGGGCGGGGCGGCTGCGGCGGAGCCAATAGAGAAGCGGAGGGGGGCGGTCCGAGCCGTGCGGTGCCGAGGCAAGCTGAGTCGTGCGGGTTGCTGGAGCCTGCTGGGTGCTGCAGGTGGGAGCCCGGTTCCGCGTAACTTCTGCGGGCCGCGGCTGTCCGCGTCAGCCTTCTCCGCGGAGAGCGGGAGGAGGCGCTTACCGCGGCGGCGGAGAGCACGTCCCGAGACAGGCTCAGGTGAGGAGCTGCCCGTCTCCACTCCCCTCGCTTCCCCGGGTCGCCCTTGTACTGCGAGCCCTGGTGCTGCCGCGCAGCCCGGCCCGCCGGGTCGCGATGCGCAGCGGGACCGCCGAACTGTCCTTGGGTTGAGGTCAGCGGGGAGGGCCGAGGGGCGTGCGCTGCCCTGGCTGCCCCCTCGGGGCGCAGTGCTGCTGAGCACCGCTCCGCGTCTCTGCGCAGGGAGGCGGCCAGGCGCGCGGATCTGCGCTGCGGGGTCACCGCTTCCCCTTTTTCTTTCTTCCCCCCTCCGCGTTTTTTGCTTCTGGGGATATCCCTCCACCTTCATTTCGGCCCGTAGGTCGTTTCGGGGTGCCCCCGGTCAGGGCTTGCTCCCCCACCACCGCCCCTCGGCGGCAGAGCGGAGTTGCCGCCCGTGGTGCTGTGCGAGATGCGCGGAGCGGCGCGGTGAGGAGTGCCGCGGGCTGGTACTGCTCTTGCGGGAGCCTGTCTCTCAGCCGTCCTTCCCGCCTCTTTCGCTTCCACGGCATCGTCCGCGGAAGATCCGCCCAGGTGCGGGGGCCGGGACACAGTGGTAAAGTTACGAGCTTTACGCGGTGCAGCTGCGGAACGGGGTGGGCAGAGAGTGGGGGAATCCGCGCTGCGCAGGATGGAGCGCGGCTGGGGGAACATCCGATGGTAAGCTCGTTCGGTGCTAGTGGGGAGCCCGTTTGTTGGGGTGGTTTCGTGTAGGCTTACTGCCAGCCCTGAGGAAGCCGCAAGGTTTTGCGAGCGGTCGGTGGGGTCAGCACGTCTGCAGAGTTAAAAATGTGTAATAGCGGGGTATTTATGGGGGGTTCCACACGCGTACACACATGGTTCAGGTGTTCGGAAACAGCTAAAACTATTCAGCCGGCACAGTTTATATTTCGGCAGTCGCAGTAATTCATTAGAAAAGTGATACTAGCAGGGAAATCAGAAGTCGCAGCAGTGAAGCACCGGCGACAGAGGGGCGGACAGCGCACGGTGACCCGCAGCTCCGCGCTCCGCCGGCGAGGGGGGGCTGCGAGGCGCTCGGGAGCGTGTGGGGCTGCGGGGGGCTGGGAGTGCAGGGTGCAATGCAGAACTGGAAGCACCGAAACTCTGCATTTTGTGCACAGTTGAGTGCTGGGTGGCCATTTTCCTAATTTTTCCTGACGGGCTGTTGGACACCCCCCCCCCAAATGCTCGTGTTTGACTTGAACCCCCCTTACTCTCTTGCTAGGGCTGTTTCGGTGCCAAGTGCTCGCATTTTTGGTTCCCAATTTGGTGTTTCTTCATCAAGCATTAAACCTCATTAAGATGTAGCTAACCATTTGTGAGAAGGATTTCCTCCCCTCCCCCCCTTCCCTGCTTCAGTCCCTCTGGACTTCATATGCGTGTTCCCCTGTTCTTTCCAGGGAAGGATTTAGCCCCTGGTATGATGGCTGAAATGGTGACACGCAATTCAGTGTGCTGCCAGATGCTCACCTTCTTTTGGAGTTTGGGATAGGCTCAGGCAGTATTAAAAGCTTGCTAAGAGGATACTGTTATATGGTTTCCTCCATTTTTGGTCTATATTAGAAGCATCTAAAAATACCGGATCATCATTCCTCACAATGTGACTACAACACTTTCAAAGAATCATTCTTGGATATATTCATTATATATTCCTTCCCTTCCAACCCCCCACCCTTTTTAACCTTGGAAACTGTTACTCTTGGTTCCTAATAAAGAGCTACTCTCATACCCTTGTTCTTGCACCTTGGAGGCATTGCTGTTGATTCTGAATTGAGCACTTTTTAACATCAAATTCTCATCATTATGAAGGGCTGGGTATTTTAACAAAGCTTCCTGAAGAGATTCCCCCCTAATGTTCCTGGAAATCCCCCAGCCTTTGCCAGCTGCCATAAACACATGCAGTTAATGTAAATTTGTTGAGAAAATGAACTTTTCTTTGGCCTTTTAAAAAAAAAAAAGAAATTAATTGAAAAAAAAAACCAGAAGAAATTAATTGAGAGCTATCAGGAAAACAGACTATCAGTTTCTCAGTACCACTCCTGCCCTTCCTGCAGCAGCATTTATCTCAGCATATGAAGTTTCTTTCACAGGTGAATGTTATAGAAGTCCCTTGCTCAAATATTGGTTGCACATTACTGCCCAGAACGAGCTTAGGAAGGCACTTTACT
Source organism: Forpus xanthops (assembly GCA_032466535.1). NCBI lineage: Eukaryota > Metazoa > Chordata > Aves > Psittaciformes > Psittacidae > Forpus > Forpus xanthops. The sequence goes on from JASSUY010045453.1 coordinate 7,378, forward strand.
ATCTCGCACAACCTTATCTGCTGTTCCACAACTTCATAACAAACCCACTGGAACATGAAATGACCTTGGAAAGGCATCTTTCAATCTGACATGAGGCATTCTCTTACAGGGAACAGCACTGCTCCGTGCAAAGCTGATGCTTTCAAATGGATGCTTCTGAACTGATTTTTTAAAGAGGGGAGGCAGATGGGTGGAATATTGAATTTGAAGGGAAAATGTTTCTCTTAAAAACAAACCCACTCAGCTGAAGTTGAAGCACCACTCAGCTGAAGAAGAGGTGTTTTAAGAGCGTACGTACAATAGTGACGCTTAAGTCATGGGTGAAAACAAGTCTTTAATTTTAATCAAAAGAAAACAGCATTTCCTCTGCCAGTTCTGATTTAATCTTTAATGAGATCTTCAAAAGCCCAAATTATTAGTGGGGCTAATTGAAAACTTGTTGGATATGTTAAATGGGGAAAAGAAGTGATGAAGTCTGAAGCAAGCTTTACATTTAATTGTATAGTTCTTGACATCATAATGTAATACTTCTAACTTGAAAATATCCCAGAACCCTTCTAGCCTCACAAACGCTGCTCCTCTGGAAAGGCTGCAAAAGCACTTGAGATTTGGCAGCTGCTGAGGGAATTAATGGAGGTAGTGCCTGGCCAGTAAGCTTAATGGGATTTTGGCCCAGATACTGGACTTGATGCTTCAGATTTTGCAAAAGGTTGGTAGATGCTTTTGTGGCCATGGTGTTTTTGCCTTTCTGGAGATGGTGCCTCTTGTAGAGCTGTGCCTGCTTGCAGCCTCTCACTGTGCTCCAGCCTCGGGAGCTTGTGCTATGAGTGCCACCTGCTGGGTGATAGAAAAATATATATTTTATATGAATTAGATATAATTTATGTATGCATGTATTCTGTGCGTGTATACATACATATACTACGTTTATGTATACATCTATTTACATATGGGTGTATGGGCTTTTCATAGAGTTGCCCTTAGGTGAACCTAGGGGACTTTGCCAAGACCTAATTTTCTCACCTTCTGAGGACTGACCATAGTTTGTATTTTGTGACACTCAAATAGTGCTTGGGTTTTTTACTGCGAGAATAGAGGGGAGATTTTGATACTGCAGATGTTTAATGGTGCCTTTGCTTTACTGAAAGCAGCTGTGAGTTTTCAGTTGTATAGCTCATCACTTGTGATGTGGTAAGCTTGAGGCAGTTGTCTCAATGGTTAGATAGCGAGCTGTGGAGGTGGGGCTGGTAGAACTGACATGAAAACTTAACAAACCAAACTCAACTTTGTTATGCATCACTTAAATGTGAAATCTCTACAGCACTGCTGATTTCATCATTTGTCATGTCAACTACCTTATTTCCATAAAGTTTTTCTGATAAAAAATAGCACTTCTCACTTAGATTAGCTGAATATGAACAGAATTTGTAGGATATCGCTGGATGGTCTTTTCCATTTTAAACAATATTTTTTCATGTTCACACTTGAATAACATTTGCATGGAAAATTGAGATATTAAAGTCTGTTTCTATCTTAGAATTTCCACTGGCAGATGATGTCATCAATCCAAATCTGACATCATCCCCAGCAATAGCTTTCCATTTCCATTAGTTTCTTTCTTGGCTGACTGGAGCACTGCCTGAGATGCTGTTTAAATACCAGCTTGATTCAGCTAGATCCAGAGTGAAATAAGATGCAGCTTCAAGGCATGTAGTTGTTCTGCATTGTACCAACAGTATTAGGGAAAGATGCATAGCCCTGGTTTTATTTGTTGAACAGCTAACCTTGTTAAGGCTTTCTTGTTTGTTTATTTCATGGTGCAGTGGTGCCAGATGAGTCTTTTACCCTGCCTGTGGATTAGGAATGGGTCCAAGCTGAGCATAAAAGTTTTGAGGAAACTTTCCGGAGCTTTCAGCTGGAAAACCTATACTGATGTACTTCTGTGATAAATGGATCAAATGCTTCATGTGGTTTTGCAAGTGAATTCCACCACTTGAAGGCTGTATGCTGGAGAGTGTGTAATAGACAGGAACAAGTTGATGATGCAAAAAGCAACTAGTGTAATTGCAGAGTTCATCTTAAAGTACGATTCTAGGGAAAAAAAAAAAAAACACCTGGCATATCAAGAGGGATTACAAGATAGGGTTTTGAGATGGGGACCCACAGTAATAGTGTGTAACTGAAGTTCACTGTCCCCTAAAACATTCACAGTTAATTTGATGCTTGAAAAATTGTGATTTCAGTGTCTGGTGAAGAAGCAATTGACTCTAAAATTACTGCCTGATGCTGAACCAACGTTTTTGGTTTCCTAACCAGTGTCATGCAAAAAATAGCATGAAAAGAGGGGCATGAGGAATGTGAAACGTCTCTGTGCCCTTGCTCTAATGTATTTCTCACTGCAAGCCAAGCAACTTGCATGTAGTGTAGGCAGTGGATGCTGTTTCAGTACTCACGGCAATTTACATCGCACCAATTCATCTGTCCATCTCATCATGGCATGTCGTGACTTCCCCCCCTCCACAAACCTTCCAGGGTGCCCATGGAAAGCTGTCCTTTGTAACATGTCAAACTTGAACAACCACCTTTTTTTCTTGCTCAGAAATGCATGTGCAGTATTGTCAGTGTAGGTGCTGCAGTACTATCCCTCTCTCCCATCCTTTCCGTACCCTAAATAAACTAGTTTAGCAGATTTCCTGCTCAGATTCTACAGATTTTCAGTCATCCACACTAATTTTTTTTGTTCCTTCCTCCTCTTTTTTGCACATCACATTCCCCTTGTTTCCACCTACTTAACATATGCTTTCCTTGAACTCTTGACCTCTCATCTCCTGGTAAGTTCATTAATGTTATCTTGTTCCATGCCACCATCAAAATCTGACTTTCCTTAATTTGAAGTCCTGTGTTTAGTCAGGTCACTCAGTGGCCATTACAGTCGTTGGGAGTATCTTGGAGTCATGTCTCCTCCAGTAAAAGGGTCCTCCAAGTAATCACAAATTCTCTTGCAGGGGGAAAAGGTAGGTAGTACCTTGGGCGGTCACACTGACAGTGATGGTATGTGGTCACAGTCTCTGGAGAAGGACTGTAGTTTACAAGACTGACAAGAGAAATCAGAAATGAAGGCAAATCCTTTGCAATCTCTTTTCCCTTTCCCCGCTAATACTCTTCACATTAAGGCGTTGGAAAGGCTCCTTCTGTAAAAGCACTGCTACAAAAACAGCAACAAAAAAAAAAGTTGCTCCCTAGCAAAGTGGTAAATACATGAGCAATCATCATCCTTCTTCTACAGTCTTTGTGCTGTCTTATTAATGGGCCATGGAGGCAGAGGAGGAGATATTTCATCAGTTGTAATCCACAGGGGAGCTGTGAATTAGTTGACTGTGCCAGTTATGTTTTCCTCTTTGACATCAACAGATAAATTTGCCTTCATAAGGCATGGTTTCTACAGAGATAAGAAACCACACCAGGGTCTGTGCAGGTAGCTCACTGCCTTCTTACACTGCTTTAGGGTTTCTGGAGGACAAAATACTGCTCTGGGACCCAGCAGAAGATCACTGAGTTGTGAGAATATCTGTATTCCTGAGAACAGTTGATTTGAAGAATATGGATGGTCAAAACCTATGAAATGGAGAAGATAACTCCAGTCTGTTGCAGGAGACTTTGCAGGGACCTTTGGGTTCTTCGCATCTCATCAGCCTTGGTGTTCTTTGCAATGACAATCAATCTGATAATCATACAGCTGCTGGAAGAAGATGGCTGGTTTCCTTCATCTCCATCTCTTCTCCACTGCAGGCTTCAGTGCTCTCTTCGTCTGGCATCTTTGTACTCATGGCTTTGTGCTCTTCTTAACTTTTAAGTGCAATTGGTTTCTCTGGTCAAAAGACGAACATGCTTTCACTGCCATTACATATGCATGCGCAATTTGTTTAGGCTAATCCATAGCAATTGGCATTTTGCACAAATCTCTTTGAAGCATTCCTTCTCCAAAGGAATAATAATCAAAAAGCAAAATACCAAATGCTGAATTGGTTGAATGTTTTGGAGTGGTTGCAAAAAGGAATCTATGCTGAGCCTAAGAAAGTTGTAAAACTTGTTTTTGGGCTTTTTATGGGTAGGAGAGGTGACACTTACTGGCTTTGGTTACCCAGACACTGTTCAAGGCCCAAATAAAATATATGTTTTATTTCACCTTGGGTGTTCTTGACAGTTTGCAGATGTATAACTGTGTATAGATACTCAAGTGTGGGGTAGGCCCCAGGCACCCTTAATTGCAAAGAGTAAATTATCAATGCCTCATCCTCAACTGTAGATTCTGAAAATGAGCAGTTGCTATGGCCTGTGGTGGTTTTAGACTTCCTTGACAGATGTTACATTTCCTCATCAAGGACTTAGAAATGTCAGCAATATGAGAAAATAATTTACCTTTTCTGGGTGTGATGTTTTTTACCTGTTACTGCTGATGGGGAGGGGGTGCTGTGAAAGAATCACCATTTTCTTTTGTAAATATATTTTCCCCCCTCACAAAGCCTTCCTTATGAAGGCTAACCTTGATGGTTCATTAGTAGAGTGTAATTATTATTCTATCAATGTGACATTGCTATTGTGTTCATTTCCTTTTAGAGTAAGTTAAGGGTGTGGGTGTGTTTTCAGTCCATTTAATGAGTTATCTGAAACTATTCTGTAACACAGACTTTATAAAAAACAATAATGTTGTCTTATTAATTGAATCTGAAGAGTTGTGTTTTTTTTCCTCTTTTTCTGCTTTGTTTTCCTGTTGGTTGCTATGAACATGCTGCAATCATGGACTTCACAAACTGCACAACTGGCTGCCTTCTGGAATCCGGATGACTTTGGTGAGTCTGTGAAATGAATTTCATAACCTTATGCTACTTTGGAGGAGCGTTATTTGTTGGAAGTTGGGCTGGATGGAAGCTAGTTCTGTGATGTTTGTCTTGTAGAACCAACAGGCAAAGCTTACTGAATTTCAGCTTTTTTGGTGAAGTGTGTTTTTTCTTAGCCTGTTTTATTGTTGGTAAAGGTGAAGGAATTAACACACAGTGGATTAATTTGAAATAGTGTCATTTTATGAGATTGAGTGTAATAATTTTAAAATTACTTTTCTGTAAGACACACTGTGAAGCAATGGCTTGGAACATTTTAATTTTTCTTTTCTGGCTTATTCGGTTGCTTCTGCAAATAGTTCAGACAGAAAATGATTAATTCATTGGATGGCTTTTCTGAAAAGTGCTGTGCAGTTCTTGCTGTTCCTAATACCCGCATTGCCTGTGGTGTGAACTTTAAGAGGTGATGTGTTGATAGTGTGTTTGCATTAAATATTGTACCAGAGTTTTCCATGAAAAGGATTAACATCACAAGTAGTCTCAGATGAAATCTCTCTATTTATCTTTTTTAGTTTAAAAAAAAAAGGCACAATGTGCTCTCAGGGTCATACTCTTTACTCGCATGCAGATGTCTGACCTCAGAATACCAGTCTGGGGATATGTACTGTTGCTCCTTGGGGATGAGGCCCTGGAACTTCGGACTTTCAATGAAAGGTGACTGGACACCTGCAGAGAAAGCATTTACTGCATATGTATCAGTCCATGGGTTTGCTCCAGAAGCATGGATGGAGGTTGCCGTATTCACCCAGTGTTGTTTGTAGGAGTAAAGCTCCATCTGAGCACTAACAGGAGGTGGTTGGCAGCTTAGCAGCCTTGGGATTTATCTCTGAGCTATTTAGACCTAGCAGGAGTGACTTGTTACTACTAATAGGCTCAATTAAGGAAAACAACTTGCTTCACCTCTCACCTGTGAGGTGACAACCTCATTTATGCATGGCCTTAAATTTTGAGGGAGAACTCAAGTATGACATGGGCATGGTGTTGGCTGCCCTGTTCCAGGGAGATGCAAGTGTTCCCTAGTGTGGTGGTAGCCCCATCCTGGGTAAGGTGTGGTGCTGGGCGCTGGCTACTATCTGACAGGCTGCGACTGGGTTTAGCTGATGCACACCCTGTCAGGGGGTGTGTGTGTGGCATCACCTCTCTACCTTTCTTTCTTTCTTTTCATTCCCTTGAATGTGCACAGTCTGTGGCACCTGCATCTTTTGCACCAGTGCAAGAGCCTGAGACTGAAAGATGGGCCTTAAACTTAAGGGTTTCTTCTCAGGTACAGCTTTGGAGAAATCTGAGATAAAAGCTGATATTTTGCTTTTGAGCATTTCCAAAGTATTTCTGTGTAATCCTTTTTATTGATCCATAGCTTATTCCGGAAAGCCCTTATCTCAAGGCAATATACAGAGTCCTGGAGGATAATGGCACTAATCACATTTCACATGACCTTTCAGTCAGGATGAGCATCTGTTGCACTGCTGCACTTTTCTCCTCTCTTAGTTCTGGTTACGTATCTTTTATTCCTCAGCGTGGTTTAGGAGTGCAGTTAAGAACCCTTCTGCATGACTGGAACATGGCAATTTGGTAACTGAGTAGCAGTAAGGCCTGTAAGTGGACTGCTGCTTCAGATTTATGTGCTTTGATGTGCTAAGAAGCCTTGATCAGCCTGAGAGAGTAATATCTCTTGTGCCCAAGAACAAAAGTAATGTGTATTTACTGTGATGGACAGACTACCCCAAACCTCTTTGAGTCTGAAAATGAGCAGAGTACATTCTTTGTGGCTGTGCTTCAGCATGTATCTTTCTTTTTTAGCCTGTTTTGTAATGTATATGAATAATTGGCTCTTACGTTACACCTATTTAAAGATATGCCACTTCAGTATCTGGAAATGCAGTAATATGAGTGTTGAAGGGCTGCCATCACCATGGCACATCAGGGGAAGTTTGATGTGATCACATGGATGAGCATTTCCACCCAAGTTTTATTCTTAGATTTATTTTTCACTTTCTCTTCAATTTGGTTATATTTTAATTTTTGGCAAATGCAGTTAGCAAAGTTAAAATCCGAAGCAATAATCTAAATCAAAGTGCAAAGTGTACTTTGCATAAACAGATAAATATCAGAGCTAAAAGTGTAAGAAATGATATTTCATTTCCTTTCACTAAAAGAGTAGATTTGCTGTCACCTCAGGCTCTTGCAAGCAGTATGTGGTTGGAAAGCCAGGAAATGGTGGGCAGCAGTTGAAAGGAGCGGGGTTCACACTGGTAACAGAAGTATTTTCACTACAAGAATGGCTGGCCAGGCAGGGGCACAGTTTGCCAGGGAGGCTACTTAGTCCCCATCCTTGGGATTTTCAAGAGCTGACTGGATAAAGCCCTGTGCAACCTGGTTGGATCTCACAACTGACTCTGCTATGGCCATTCCCAGTCCTTCAGAAATTAGGTGAAGAGTGCAAATAGGAGGCAGATTAAAACCTACGTTTGATTGGATTGAGCAGGAGTCCACTCCCCAGTGTGAAGTAGGTGGTTTCAGGTGGTGATGTGAAGCCAAACGGCTACTGTGGAGAAGAGAGAAGTGGTTAAATACTGAGGCAGCCTTGCAGGAAGAAGTAGAGAAGCTTGTAATGAGGAGCATGTATGGGTCAGAGATGTCCACAGTGACTTCAGAGGCACAAATGACTGCTTATGGTTTAGACAGCCCCCCAAGTAATCCTTTGTGTTTTCAGGAAGATGGCCTGCGACATTAGTCTGGCAAACACTTGAAAACAAACATAAAATATAAAAAATGTGCTGTGAATAGGATATGGTTTATAAACGTGCAAGTGACTGAATTTAAGTGTTTAACCCAGAAGTTTTTCTGCTGTATTTCTGATTTTCTTGTCTTGATTTTTGTTTTCCCAGAAGGGCATTAGTTTAATTTACAGGTTGATTTTCCTTCCTTGTGTTTGGAAACAATGCATGTGAATATGGAAAGCAGCAGTTAGTAACTCCAAGTGGGATTTCAAAGGCTTTCTCTTATTTTTGCACTTCTTATTTTGCCACTATCGCATCTGCTTCCACTCACATAGCAAGTGAACTACCATTCTTGATTGTTGTGCCCCAGCTGTGATGGGATATGGTCAGTGGGTGAGATCCCAGCAAGGTCAGAGTGTCTCATGCCTTCCATATTCAAAACCTGAAAGCTATCAGGATTATTGCTGTGAGAAACTAAAAGCTTTAGATTTTAACTTTAATTTTACCTAGACTGTAATCATGCTGCTCCATGTGCCTGCACAGTGACTATCTTTAAAATTATGGATAAAGTCACAATAGTTACATGAATATTTTTCCTCCAGTCTCAAATACTACACTGGGTAATATGCCTTTTATTCCTAACTTTTATATGTATGCAAAGACTTTGTGTTTCTTCTCTGCTTTTTCTCCATAGCTGTTTATTTTCAGTTGTTGCATGGATAATAGTGCTGATGAACAAGTATTTAGTCTGACACATAAAAAGCATAGCTGTAAAGAAAACGAAGCAGAGAAAATTACAGTGGCAAAGGTTCCTAAATTATAGTTGTACAGCAAGATTGTGATAAGGAAGTAGTTAAACATTACTATTTAGTCAAACCTGCAACTGTGGCTGGTACTTCAATTGTCTTACCCTTTTGCTGACACTTAAGTTTTGCTGTTTGTGAGATACTCTCCTGCTAATAAAGTCCCTGTTGAACCAGAAACTTGTGGAAGTAAAGGGGAGTGCTCCCCCAGATGGTTTTAGATCAAGTGCCAAACAAATGGTAATTGTTTTCAGATTTGCTTTTAAAATGAATATTAGGTGCTTGCTATACCCACTGTTTAAAAAAATAAACCAGCATCATTAACCAAAACCAGAACAGGAATCCATCTGTCTAAGAGCAGATGCATGTTCCATTCAGGTATATTGGAAAACATACATAATGTAACAGGAGTGAACCAGGATATTCATTGACAGAAGTATTAATGTTTGAGTCGACTGTATGCTTGCTTCACCTGGAAAGCCTGTTGATTTTACCACAGCAGCATGTTTGCTTACGGGTCCTGGGTCTGACAAATAGCCTGGGCAAATGTATCGGCCTGTGCATTCACTTTGATTGAGCTGAGCACTCATTTGTCAACATTATGGTGAGTACAAACCATGATCTCCTAGCAGCGTATCTCATGTTTTGAAGACCTTTGCTTGATTTCAAAGCATCACAGCAGCAACACATTGAAGACCAGCTTTCATCTGCAGGGATGTAGAACCATGAAAATGTGCTATGTAGATTTTTCACAGAAATAAGGAGCAAGTAAGGTCCTTTAGAGAGAACTTGCACCGTTCTTCACAGACGCTGTTTTTCCTTCTGAAAATTGTTGTTAGGATCCAAGTTGGTGGCTAGTAATTCCTTCCCTCCTCCAGTCTCTCCTCCAGGATGATTCAGAAAATGTCCTAAAGCAAGCTGGGTTACTGTGGTTAATTTTGTTTGAGAAGGATGAAACACTGTAAAATGTAGTCTTCCATTATAAAGCTAGCTGCCTTCATGCTAATCTTAACCTCAATAAAGCTATTATCATAGGTTTGTTAAGAAGAGAGTTGGGTGAAGCCAGTGGCCTGGGCTGAGCAAAGGTCAAAGCAATCAGTGATACCTCTGCTGTCAGCAGAATTGCATTGCTGAGAATCGCGTATCAGGCTTTGCACAACTTTATTGTCTGCTTGGTTTTTAGCTGTTCTTGTGAACACGTCCTTCAGCAAGCTAAGCAAAGGTCAAGGGTTGTCTGCCTGTGATTTCTGCTTACCCCTTGATTGTGAAGCCAGTCCAGAACATGGTCAAAACATGGCAGAAGTAGCAATTGTGTGGTGGAGCTGTAAATAAATGTATTTATTCAGTAACCATGAAGCTGCTGAAGTTGGATCTTAGCAACTTGGCTCTCTTTTTATTTCTTTTTCCTTCTCACCAGAATAGTTATACTGTGGTTTGGTGCTGTTGCATCCTATTTTTAACACCAAAGCTCACTTATCTCTACTTAAACATGTGGTATGTCTCATTTGAGAGAGCTGGCATTTTATCAAACATCACAGATGAACTTTCTTGTTAGAATTGATTCAGACCAACTGGAAACTGATCCTTCCTATTTAAAATCAGTTTATTCTTGCAGAATTCTCATATATTTGAGTCAGTAGAGTTTATTGTCAAAATCAAGAGGGATCATAGTCAGTTGTAGTCCTCTCAAACCAGCATTTTGTTTATAATAGGTACTTAAAAATCCATATGTGCCTGGTTTATCCAAGCATTGCAGGTCTTTTTACATGAAGTTAATGTATCTCTAGAGGAATATAAATTCTTGTGCAGTTCCTCAGTATTAAAGCCTGTCTTTTTATGCGGAGATCTAATTGCCGGCCAGTATATGTTTCTGTAGTAATGACAGTCACTGCAGCTGTTAGAGTTCTGTCATGTTTATGCATGACCAGATACTGCAATAGGCTGGTAAGAATTTGCTGCAAGGAGAACTTTCATTTTTCCAGTCTTGGGAAGTGGGCTCCATCTAGTGTTTAAATTAAAGATTAGAAACTCTAGTTCCTTTCCTTGAATGCCCTTGCAGTGTGGATAAAGGACATAGTAGAGGAATTGCGATAGGCATCACTTCCATTGATGATTATCTGGAATGAGGCATTTCTCAATACAGTCAGTATGTGAATGACAGCTGAAACACTGCTTCTATCTTGCATATACACTTGAAGCTATAATAATCCTTTTATGAAATGGCATATAGTTTAACAGAAATAAAGCCAGAATGGCTATAATGTGATTCTGGACTATATTGTGGTTAGCTCCTGTGTATGTTCTCACATTATTTGATGTGGCATATTGGAAACCAGCGTGTTAGTTTATGAAGTCAGAATTAGGAAGCTAATTGTGAAGTTCTGAAGTAATGAATTTTGAAATGTATACTGGATGTTAATATCCAGTCAACAGAATAGGTTTTTTGGTGTGTAATGCTTTTCTAAAGAAGAATGTGAGTTTCTGTCCTTTATTTTTACTATTTTCTTAATATTTCAGTTCTTGTAATATGTAATCATCTGGTAAAGACTGTGTAAATTATTTACTTTTTTGTTAAAAGGGATATCATGTTTTGAACCAATATAAGCTAAAATAGAGAAGTATTTGATAGCTATTGCCTCATGACACCAGTGTCCTGATGATAAACAGTGTTGTGAAACAAGCATGAGGAGCAGTTGTTCATATGTTCAAGGTGGTGATAATTCATACAAGCAACTTCTTTTTCTTTTTTTTTTGTTAAAACTGGCTTAGTCTGAGGAAGTTGAAATACTTCAGACTGAACACAGGTTTCCCTTCTCCTTTGACTTTTTAAACTCCAAACTGGAGAAATGGGGAAGTTGGAGACCTTTGCTGCAGCTTGAAGGCATGGTGGGGTTGTGTGATTTGCCCTTGTGGTCAGAGATCTGTGGAGCTGCCTGCCCCTTGCAAAGGTGGAGGAGATCCCTGACATATATCCCAGGACGGCTCTTGGCTTGTTTTCTGCTGGGCGACAGAGCAATGTGGAGCAGAAGCTGTGATCCAGGCCTGTGTCATTGGCAAAGAGCCCGTTGTTGTTTCATCTGTCAAATATTTGGGGTCTGGGCTCATAGCTGACACTTGCAAGCTGAGTGTGGACAAAGTTAATGGGAAACATCTGGTGCTGGGAAGGAGCAGTGAGATGGTTACCTCGGCTGCACAAAATTGGGAACCATTGTAGCAGGGTGCTGGGGGGCCCAGATGAGTGAAGCACGGGGGAAAGGATGGGGAGCGGTGGCCATGGGAAGTGGAATGTGGATGTTGAAACTGCTCTAGCCGCTGGTTGTGTTTTAAGATCCTGGTGTGTTTGGCAACCTCTTAACTTCCAGCCCCATACAGATGTAAACTTGGTCTCGCAACTCTGCCGAGATAGTAGTGTTGTGGTGAACCTGCTGGACTGCCTGAGCATTTATTTTTATTTTTGTTATTAAATGCTGTCTTCTGTAGAGAAAAAAATATCCCAAACATTTATTTAACTGATGTTTTTTATTTAGAAAAAATAAGATAACACATTGTTAAATCTAATTTACTTGTCCATGCTACTTAATTTCACATTTCTCCTAGAGTGGACAGTGAGTGCAAATATAAGTTTGTGTCACTTGAGGTCTCTGAGTCTTACAGTGATCCAGTAAATCAGTAGATATCTTGTGTTGTTTGTGTTTTGTTTTGGTTTTTTTTTTTTCTTTTCTTTTAATTACCTCTTTAGAAGCAGTGGTTACATGGCAATTTCTAAACAAAACATGGGAATCCCCGTTTTCCTTAAATCCTGGAAAAAAACCTTTTTGCTCCTTAAACTAAATTTGGTCCAAATAGGAAATGTTACTGTGCCTTTAAAACCTAGTTGTAAAATTGAAGATTAAAAGAAAGCAAAGCAGCATCTTTCTTTTTGTAGTGCTGGATAGTACAGCATTGTCAACTCAAATGCTGCACCACGCACAAGCCGGTTTGCATGGTAACCAAGACCGTACTTGTAGCTGAGGCTAAAATTGACCGCAAAGGTTTTGCAGGCAGTTTTTGTTGTCACCCACCAGGAAACAGAACGCCTCACTCAAATTCTGTCTTTGAATCTGTGAGAGATAGGCTTTGAACCCATGCTTGCCATGTGCAGCACTGCTGGCGATAGCAGTGGTGGTGGTTTGTTTTGGTGCTGGGGGGAAGGAGCATCCCCAAAGAGTTTTCCACATCCCCCAACATGTCCCCATGGCAAAGCTGCATTAGGACCTCCCAGGCAGGTCTTAAATCACCTGTGGTGAAGCTCAGTGGAGGAGAGAGAAACCTCAGAAAGGCAAGCTCTTTACTGTGAAGGTGATGAGACACTGGCACAGATTGCTCAGAGAAGCTGTGGCTGCCCCTGTGTTCAAGGCCATGTGGGGTGAGGCTTTTAGCAGCCTGGTTTAGTGGAAGGAGTCGTGCTCATGGTGGAGGTGTTGGAATGAGATAGTGTTTAAGGTCCCTTCCAACCCAAACCATTCTATGATTCTGTGATGCTGAACTGCAGGCAGGGAGGTGGCAGCACTAGGGGAAGCTCATAAATAATGGGTGCCTCTGAGTCTACAATGTCCCTCTGCTGGGTTGTCATGGGTTCAGGAGTGGCAGTCATCTTTCCTCTTTAAGTAGTAGCTGGTGTAGCACTGTGTTTTGGATTTTGGGAACAGTGCTGATAACACCAGTGTTTATAGTTATGGCTTAGAATGTTTAGGCTGGCCAAGGACTTTCTGAGT